>WTSP01019803.1:0-29583 GCA_025331215.1 Actenoides lindsayi
CCCAAGGAGGCGACCGGCGCTCCTGCCCCGCTCCCGCTTGCTCACTCGCACACACATATACCCGTGCGTGCGCCTCTCGCTCCCTCACTCAAGTCAGTGCTTGTGTTTTCAGGTTGTTCAGACCTGAAACCTAAGGAAAAAAAAGCTCAGCGTTTGCGTCGCTGCTCCTGCCGCTGGTGGTGGTGGTAGCGGTGAAGAGGAGAGAGGGTTTTGGTTTTGGGTTTTTTTTTGGGGTTTTTTTTTTTTTTTTCCTTGAATTCAATGGATGTGAACTTGGAGTCTTTGGACCTCGGCGGTTTTGGAATATCTACATGCTGATCCTCTTTGTTGTGTCACATCAGCTCGTTTGGGGAAACCATCCGAAGACGACAAGATGTTTCTCGTTATATTGTACTTCGCTTTGCCCTTAGTAGGTAAGTTGCTGGCATCTAATTTCTGTCTGTACATCGCTTCATAAAGCAAAGCATTGCGTTTATGGGATCGGATGCCTGATGATTGTCAGTCTATTGTTTAGGCAGAACAGTGAAGTTTCCAGTAGTTCTTACAGCTCTGCCTCACATCAGTTAGCCCAGTCTCCATTTAAAGCTCTGGGAGATTACAGACTTAAGATACTTGTCTGTGTAGCCTCTTGTTAAATTGGGTTCTCGCGAGTTACAGGGAAACTTTTCATTTTAATAAAATAAGGCTGCTGGGGGGGGGCGGAGGGGGCTGCCAAGAGGCAGCTGAGGGATTACATCTTCACCTGAACCTGGCAGTCTGCCCGGCTGCGAGTGGTTTGCAGTCCAAACTGGTTTCCTTTCCACAGGAGATGTTTGCGTTTCTATCTGCGTATGTCTGAGGGAGCATGACAAGGGGGCACGATGGAGAGGAGAGAGTTAATGTAATTTGCTTTGTTCTCCTGCAAAAACATCATACGTGGAGAGGAATGGAGTGGAGGTGTAATAAATTCTGCCTTTGTATGTGTAGAATAACCAAAAATATGCACAGCCTTTAAAAAGTGACTGACGCAAAAAAAAAACAAACCAAAAAACAAAAAAACCCAAACCAACAAACAAACCGCGACCCGACTAATATCAATTGTTGAGGATACTGATCTTTCTGAGCGGTTTGTTCGTGGATGTAACTGAAATTACGGCGAAGCTCTTGTGGAAAGTGAAGCCGAGTATTTAGCCCCTCAGTTAAACACTCGAATGGAAAGGTTATTTGTTTCACCAAAGTGGATCTAAGGAATAATGACTGCTTGTTCTGTCAGGCACATTAACCCCTGTGGGTTTTCCTTCCTTTTTGCGTTTTCTCCTAAACCAACCATCAGAGTTAGAACGTGTTGTTTCCTTGGACTCCCACAAAAGTAGATCTAAGACCATGCAAACCCCATGTGCTTTTTGCTGAGGTGTAGCCAGAAGCCCGGACGTGTGCAAGGTGCTGCCTGCGGGGCAGGCTGCATGTGCTGCGTGAGGAGGTGCCTTCTGCTTTCCAGGTGCCTGCTCTGGAGCCCCACTTAAATCGGCCTCATCCCTCAACGAGAGTTTGTTGGTTTGTGTCTCCTTTCTCTAGATGTACTTTTGTCCGCAGAAGTGAGCGGGCTGCCTGGAGGGGACCGCCTTGACTGCGTGAAAGCCAGCGATCAGTGTCTCAAGGAGCAGAGCTGTAGTACTAAATACAGGACACTGAGGCAGTGTGTAGCCGGCAAAGAGAGCAACTTCAGCCGGGCGACAGGCCTGGAGGCAAAGGACGAATGCAGAAGCGCCATGGAAGCTCTCAAGCAGAAATCTCTGTACAACTGCCGCTGTAAGAGGGGCATGAAGAAGGAGAAAAACTGCCTGCGCATTTACTGGAGCATGTACCAGAGCTTACAGGGTACGTTGCAAAACACAGAAACGTTAGATTCCCTTAATGCAGTGTGTGATTTTTGCAGCCCCTCACATCCGCAGATAGCTGCTGCCACTGAGGCTAAACCGAGGGTCAGACCCCGTAACTCGCATTGTGCTCTTCAGCTGCGAACTGAGGACCTTTCATCCGAGTCGAGAACAGCTGCTGCTCCGTCTCCTGTTGTTGGGAAATCCACAATGAGGGTTTCCTCCAGGGGATCCAGCTGACCTTTCTAAATCGGAGTCAAAAGATAAGGGCACTAGCAAGTGCAAGAGCTACAAAAACAATCATTTGGAGACGTTTTCCTAATAATATTTAAACTCCTTAATTAGGACTCACCTAACAAGATCACAGGACACTGGAACTTATTTCTTAGTTCTTTACTAAAAGTTAAATGCAATATGAAGGGGAGCATTGTTTAAAGGAAAAGTTTATTTCCTGTATTTACAAGCAGTATTCTCCAGGCATACTGAGGCAGAAAAAAAAAAGAAGTTTGTGCTTCGCAGAGCATGTAGAAGTGCCAGTTAGAAGGAATATGACAATGATTCACTCAGGACTTGTGTTCTTGATGTCACCTGCAGATTTCCCATAATCTACTGAGAACAGTCAGGCCCTTATATGAGCTATATTGCTTTTAGCCCTGGTTTGCTCTGGTTCTGGAGTTGAAGATGCAATCTTTTACTTTAATGTGATCCCCATTTGACTCTTTTTCTGTAGCTGCTTCTGCAAAAAAGGAAAGTAATCCCTTTGTGTTTTGTTTTGTTGTTTGTTTTTTTTATCCAGGTATCAACTGGAACGTTTGAATCAGACAAAATATATTTTTTCATAATAAATTTACTGTAATCTTTGACATTTTCTGCATCATAAAAAGTTTCGCTTCTAACAGCATCTTGCTAGGAGTGTTTTATTTCAAAGATAATAGTTTTTAGCTGTTACCTGGGTTGCTCCTCTAAAAAAGAGCTCTGCTGTTAGGGTGAATGAAGAGGAATAACCTTGCTACAGCTTTTCTCCTGTTGGCATGAGATGGGATAGTCCCTCTGATGTCACAGGCTGTCTCTGCAAATTATGACCTTATCCCTGGAGGAGGGAGAGAAAAGAAGTAGTGACAGGGATAAACAAGTAGCTTCTTTCAGGTGTTTTTATAGATAATACTTTGAGGAGAAATAACCACATAAGCAGATTAAAGGGGAGTACCTTTTGCCATTACAGAGTAACTCCATTTCAAAGTAGAATAACAATTTCTTTTTTTTAGGAAAATTCAGGTTTTAAAAAAAAAAAAAACCCCCCGAAAACCAAAACATCTTTTTTTTTTTTTTTTTTTTTTTTTGTCTTTAGGAAATGACTTGCTTGAAGATTCCCCTTATGAGCCAGTTAACAGCAGACTATCAGACATATTCAGGCTAGCACCAATTGTATCAGGTAAGCAGACTTAAAAATTTTTAATTGAAACATGACTACAATTTGCTGCTTTGTTGTTGAATTATGGAACTTTCAAGCAATACTCTCTTAAATGAAAATGAATGTTGATGGTTCCCTGGATTTAGGAAGTTAATTACATAGTTGGACAAAACAAAATACTAATTGGTTTTGAAATAAAGAGGGCTTGGCAGGATGGCAATTTGTATTCTTTTTGAGTAATTCTTGACAATAAATGCTAAATTTTCCTGTAGGTGGCAATCTCATTCCCTGCGTTCCTAATTTACAAATCAGTTCCTATTTCAGAATGTGGTCAGTGCAAGTTAACTCCCATTGACATTAAGTAGATCAGAAGATAAATCTTTCAAATATATGCATAAGGGAATGCTTTATAGTTTCATACTTTTTTGTTTAAAAAAGAAATTTCAGAGTTAAGGATTGTCTTCTTTTCTGGAGCTGCTGCCTGTTTAAAGAGACTATTCAGAACTTCCTTCTTTTTCTAGTTTTTTTTTTTCCTGAATATTTTTGTTGGTTGCTTTTTTATCGTCTTTCAGCTCTCTTTGTAGTAATTTAAAAATGTTGTTCAGTAATTAAAATATGCTGTTTGGTTTTTATCAGCCTAAATTATACTTACTTATTTTGAATCATATTTATTGAAATGATGATTTTTGGGCATTCCCGGGGATTACAGGTTGGAATTACTTTTCTTTTTTGGGGTTTCATAAAGTCTGAGGAGGGAGGATGCAGTCTGTACTCAGGATCTTTTTTAGTTACATAAAAAATTGAATGTGTGCAGTATAATGTGTGAACCTGATAGTGTTGAAGCTGTAGTTAACTGACATGCTATGGATAAGCATTAGTAGATGGCTCTTTAAAAGAAAGAAGAGACCAGGGAGAGTGGCTTGACCAATTTTAAGAAGTGCTTACACTTTTTAGGACCCTAAGTCTCATTAAAAGCCATGAGGACTTAGGTTGTTAAGTATCTAATGGTACAGATTTTCAAAGGCATATAGACACATAAAACGTAGATAACTGCCCATTGGGATTTTCAGAAAGGACTAAGTGATTTAAATAGGCCTTAGATGCCCAGGCAGTTTTGAAAATTCTAAGTGCTTAATGCATCTTCAGGTATCGTAATGCTTTTGAAAATCAGCCCTTTAGTCACTCGTCAAAATGTGACTTCAGATACATCTTCTGAAAGCATTATCATAGTTTGGTGAGCAAGTCTGTTGGAGAAATAGTAGAGAACAAAGATTAACTTCTGAATAATCTTTATTTTATTTTTATTGCTTAACCCCCTTCAACTTAATACAAAACCAAGACAAAATCAGTTCCAGGCTTTTTTTTAAAGTTTATGGTCAGCCTGCTGAGGGCCAAATCCTAACCTACCTCAGAAGTTTTATCATCTCCACAGAAATATCCGATGTACACTATGTTTTTAGGTTCCACATTTACTTGCAAAGTAATTATCTTAAAAATGTAGTATTTTTTTTTCCCTACCTATTTTGTGCAACAATGAAAAAAGGCATAGCTGCCAACAAGTGACATCCATCCTATCACTGTCACAGAAAATGCTGGTGGACTGATTAGGACTCATTCTCTGTTACTAGTGCACCCCAAATTGCTGTTCACTTTGCCAGAAGTTTCAGATTTACAGGGATTGATGGCCTAGCTTCACAGGGAGCAACAAACAAAAATGTAATACTTTCCAAATACTGGTGTTTTTTCAAAGTATTGTCATCTGAAAGCAAAAGATTAGCAAAAGCATTTTTCTCATTGTCATGGTTACTACAGCCATTCTTTAAAGCTGCCTAGTCTTACAGATTTTTTTGCAGGGCCCTTCAAATACCGCAAACAGCAGAACTTGGTAAGATTTTTGTATCTCGATTAAAACAAAACAAAAAACCCGAACCCTGTAGAAGCAGAATTGGCAGGGATTTCACAACTGGTGTTCTGCTAATGTGGGCATTGTGTTTATAGATGTTGCTGCAGTATGCACTCTCATTAAAGTTACTTGGGTGTAATTAAAAGTAGCTGTTAACCCTTTCATTTTACAAAGGCATTATGTGGTTCTGTATGACTTGGTATTTATGAAGTGTAATGCTTCTACCATCTTATTTATTTTTGAGTCAGTATCAAAGATTGCAACAGTTGTCTTTTATGGTACAGAGAAGGAGGAAAACATTAGCTAAGATGACTGTCTTGTGTGTTAAAAAAGTCATTTGTAGTATATGTACGTCTAAGAAATGAAAGACAGTTTTTAAAATCGGCTAAAGTTGATCTTATTCTATGCTGAAAGGTTCAAAATTACATCCTTTATGGAAACAGGATGCCATGTTTGCACTAATCATTTAAGAATCTGTGCGTTTATTTAACACAAAAATCAGCAATGCATTGCTAAACTAGTTACTAACTCTGTAGTTTCTCTCCAGTTTTTGTTTATGTAACAAGTGATGCAGTTGTGTTACTGAAGTGAAGCTTTGGTTTATATTTTTAAGTGGTTTATGCTATACTGGGACTAGTGGTGTAGTTAGTCTAGAAATAGAAGGACAATCTAACTTCTATGTAAAATTTTAAATAATGTCTAACAACACGGAAAAGAAAAGTCTAAACTCACAAAATTATTTATCCTATTACTAGTTGTTAAGACCAGGGTATCATATTTTTAAGTACTAACTAACAAGCATGAATTTTGCATTTGAATCACTATTAAATTTGCAAGGAAAGCAGAATGTACTGAAAAAAAGTAATTGATGGCTAAAATAAGAATGTGAGTTCAGTGTTTGTTTTGCTTGTTATGATATATCCGGAGTATTCAAGGGTCTGATCTTCCTTCCTTTCCATCTACACTTCAAGATCATAAATCAGCTCCTTCTATAAAGTTAGTCCTCTGCCACCTCACATGGCCAAATCCAGGACTGTGAGTCTTCTCAGTTGAAGGACAGGGCTGTCTTGGTTTTTGTTACGGGCGTGTCTAGGACTGAATCTTTTTTAGAACTATGTCTGATGTGGTGCTTCTGCCTCAAGGGTGTGACTTTCTTGCTGGTAGGCAGCTCTTCAAATTACTGAAGACTTGTGTTAGAGGGTAACAGATTTGGGTTAAGTTATTGTGATGTAAAGATTTCACTTAAACAGACATTTTTTCTTGAAGCTTAACAACTTCTGAGAGGTGAAAACATTTTAAGGCCATTGACTTCTGTCTCAACTACAGTAAATGCAAAATCTGTTGATTGGATTTCAGAGGTGAGTTTCACACCAAATTAGGGAGAGCTGCTGGAATTAGTCACTTGTTAAAGTAATCTGCAGCTTTTTAGTACCTGGGGAACAGTTTGCCTCTTGAATTTGCATTGTATTTGACATTGAGCCTCACAACTGGAAGAGATCTTACTATTTTGGTATCAACTGATACACTATAATGGGCATCTCTGTGGCATGTTGTAAGAAAATAAAAACTGTAGCTTCATGTACCTGTAGAAATACTTACAAAAGAAAGGTTTCTGAAATGCCTCCTTCATTTAAACTCAAAATGGAGAGCTACTAAAGATGAATGAAATAGCTTAAGCTGTATCTGTGGCTATGTGATGTAAATAGAATACTTAATGTTAAAAATAATTTATTATTTAGATCAAGGTGTTGAGGATAACATAATGTTCTCCTCCCATGGGTTCACTTTTAAGTTGCCTAGTTAATCACAGGCTTATTATGCTATTGTTCAGCTTTTTGTATCTTTTATTTTTTCTTTTACATCTATTATGTTCAGAAATAATCTTTAAGAGCAGGCCACATAATCAGACTATTTCCTAAAACATGTAGGTTTTGTTGGTAATCTGCAGAGTATTATTTGGTTACATGCTGCTAGCTATGTCTTGTTTCTAGTCACTAAAATGCAAGAAATTAATTACTTTGCCAATATTTCTTTTTAGTGTAGTAAGCTGTTTTTGCAAAGTGCCTTTTGTACCAGTAACAAATGAGAGAAAGAAACTGGCTCATATGGTTATATCTCAAAAGGAGTGTTTCCTGATTCTGTCATTCTCATGAGAGACTGCTTACTCTTCAAAAACTCCATGAATCTTCTGTTGCAGAAGGGTGTATTTTATTTTTATCTTGGTAAATTTGTTAATTAAACCAGCAGCTCAGTAGACAGAACAGCACATAGGGCTTCTTTCCACATTAGAACATAGCTATCACAGCACATGAAGTTAACATGCTAGATTTACACTCTGAATAAGTTGTAAGTACAAATACAAATGATTATGGTCAGTGAGATGCCCTTTTATTGTATTTAGAAAGTTGGGACTATAAAGTTAGCAGTGCTGAAATTCTCAGAAGGGACCATCTGCCTGTGGCACTTAAATTAGGCATCTCATGTACAGTCTTTCTGTAGGCTTTGTGAAGACAGACATCATAGAGGGAAGTCTAGACCTATGTTGTTCAGAAGAGTTGATCAATTAGTAGTTTTCCCTTCTTGCTCTGAGTTTTTCAGTCTTTTAGGCATTTTGTATCATTGGTGTTCACAGATCAGAAAGTTGATGCTGCAAAAGAATGAAGTACAGTATGGAAAACACTTCAAGATTTGTCAGACATTTTTAGGGGGATACTTTCTTCTCCCCAGCGTAAAGCCTGCTCTGAATATTGACAGCTATCTGGCTCCTCTCCATTATTTTCTCCTTCGGAGGGATGGGGTAGAGACATCACTGAGAAAGGACTGCAAAGGTTTACTTTGGAAAAGTTGCTACAGCAAAGGTTGGGGAGGAAGGTTGGGGTTTTTCCATTCAAATTCTCAGGATCCAGAGAAACAAAGCTTCCTATGTGCTTAAGGTCCTTTAGGATTCCTCATACCTTCTCTTTCTGCTACTTCTGTAAAGAAGAACTGTAGAACTAGAAAAACACTGCCTCATGGTGAATTACTTTTGCCCAAACTTATATAACCTTAAAATTCTTTTAATCAAGAATTGAGTGTTTTCCCATTTATTTTTTGCAATTCTTGAACTAATATAAGACCCGTGTTTCGGGGAGCAGGCCCCTGCTGCTTTAATTTGCGTTTTTTTTTCCTACTTAGTAAATTACTTTTCTTTTGTAGAATCCATGTATAGCGTTTTTAAAATTGTTTATCAAAAAGTTAAATTAGAGTCTTTGCCCTAGCCAACAGATTCACTGATTTTTTTGCTTTTGGGGTTTATGCCATGTGAATTAGTGGCCTCTCTTGGGAGTTAATACTGTTTGACATCCCCAATTCCTACTGCCTGAGGTCTCTAATCTGATTCTATTCCTAAATCTGTGTATATTTCAAATGCTACATATTTTCCTAATTCAACTCTGTTTTTTTGACATTTCTGTATTTGAGGTGCTCCATTTCTACAAAGGCAATTTAATTTACAAAATATTAAAAATGTTGATTTCTCCTGACTATTTAATGTTCTCATTAGCTTTTACCTCTCCTGTGTGGCAGTTTATTTAAAAAAATTAGAGATACTTCATGTTAGTTACCTTGCACATTCACCCAATTCCATAAACAATAAACCAGATCTGATTAAGTTAATAGGAGTCTTGCAATCTGATTCTCTTCCCACTGAAGTAAGCATAACACATCAGCATCTTTTTATTTGATTATGTTGTATTCTGTTTCCTGTTATAATTTTGTTTTTTGCTTAGTTCTGTTTTTTTGATTTGAGGTTGAGCCTTTTGATTACAGAAAAGTAAAAATATGTTGTTAATGCAGCCTGCACTAGATTGTAACATGCACAACTATATTTTCCTCTGTAAGTTCATCCATTAAAATAATAGCCCTTGGACCTGTATCTAACATTGGTTTTGCAGTTACAAATCCAGACTAGAACTTCTTTCCCCAGTGAGAATTAGCGGCCCTTTGCCTGGTGCGAGGAAAAAAAACCTCAAACAATATGGGCATCTATTTTAGTTTAATTTAACAAAATGAAAATAGTTTGACAAAAATAAATCTAATGTGAGCATGTACAATGTTTGTGTTCTTTGACATTTCTGTCTGCAGATTTCCTTTGCAGAGACAACTAGGCTGGCTTCCAGTCAGATAACAAGTTATCAAGGGTGCATAGATACCAGTTGCTGATTTCCACTTCTGCATTTTCATAATCAGATTGGACTTCACACAAAAGAAAATCACTTTGGTGACTGTTGGCTTGTAGGAGCTCTTTGAATTTCCTGTTTTCTGCATTTCTTGAAGCTCGATCTGATTATGAGAGGGGAATTAAGTACCTTGCTGAAGTAACTGATTGACTAGCTTGTAAAGGCAGTGCCTGTACACCTTAACTTCACCAGGTGCACAAACAGGCCCTGAAACGCCAAAAAGGAATATATAAATATCCTCAGCTTTGGCTACATTTCTTTTCTTGGTGAGATTATTGGAACGTTTTTGCTAATTTCTTTGTAGATCTGTAAAACAGCAAAAAGGTCTTTATTCCTCTGGTATTTAAAATGCACAGCTTTGAGCAAATGTAGAGTCACTTTTTGTCCCAGTAGTCTAGGCAGGCTGTGTCAACCTCTTTCAACATAAGAAACAAGATTAAATCCATTCCACGGAAGCAGGAAACATCTGATAATACAACACAGAGCATTTATGCGTGAATATTCAGCATCTCCTTGAATGCTGGGAGCAGTAAGGGGGAATATTTAGGAGTCTTGAAGGAAACTGAAGGAGAGCAGTGTTCTCCTGAAGCCTCAAAAGAAGGTGGTAGGAGACGTCTAGTTGAATAAGCATGGCCAGGAATTTGCTTACAATGTATAGAAGGAAGCACATCTTTTCTTTGTCTAGAGTGGACCTTTGGAGAACGGAATTGCCATCCCTTTAATATTTGAAGGAAAGCCTAAATTACAGTGTGGTAGGCCGTATATTAAATGAGCAGATGCACTTTTTGAGCAGTAAATTGTACGTTCTTGTTGCCTATTACATGCCAGCTTTATAGTTTGCTTAAGTGCCACACCAATTCCTTTGAAGTAGGAGCACAAGCACACAGGTGCTGCTAGTGGTATTGGTGGAATTTCAAGGAGAGATCGGAGATTGTCACTGGAGAGAGAAGCAGAATTGGGGCACTTACAGGGAGAGGTACCACTGTTTCAAGAATGTGGTGAGCAGCAACAGGCATGGGCTGCCAGGCACCTTAGAAACACAGAATTTGTCAGGAAGTCCCCAGTTTTGTGAGGTATCTACAGACTGCTGTTGGAGGGGTAAGACGTTGGATACAACCAGCCTGCTGATAGTACTGCTGAAGACAGGACATGATGAGAGTAAGAAAAAGCCCGTGGTTGATGTGGCATAGCTTTGGTGCAGTGCAGAGTGCACTGTTGGCAATACTGCGGTGCTAAGCGTGGTGTAAGGACTGGGGCAGAAGAAAGGGTTGTGCTGAGTAGGCCTGTTTCTGTGGCAGTCTTCTTTGGAGGGCTTCTGAAGTCCCTTGTCTGTATGCTGTGTCCCCTGGGGAAATGCAGAAACCAGTGCCCAAAAGAGCAGTACCCTGCAGCTTTCTGTCTCTTGGTGGCATAGCAAGGTGCAGTTCAGGCAGGCAGTTTGCGCTCTGGGTCTTTACATTTTAAAATATTTTAAAACTTTATTTTTACAACACTATTGGTATTTGACTCTCAAGGATAACTTTGACAGGCTTGGAAAAGCAGTGGTATCTGTCAGGAGCTGACAGTACGTTAAAAATGCTAAGAGTAAAAACACCCGTGTGTGATTGAAAAGAACTTTTAGATTGTAAGGCAGAACTTATTTGTGATAAGTATCCATCATTCCTTATTTTAAGATGTTCATAATGTTGTTTTAACCTTAGAAAGGAATGTGTTTATAACTTTGATTTTTAGAAACATGACTGCTTTTGTTGCTTAAAAGGAATTCTGTAATTTCTATTAGTTTTTTTGTTTTTATGTACTTGAATTTTCTGTGGGTGAAACTAACACAGCGACAATGCTGTCATTGTATTTAGGGCATTAACACAATTAAGTTATTTTTTCAATAGTTCTTTAGTTACTGTGATGCTTTGACAGTTTTTATAAGTGTCAGGCTATTGTCCCGTACAATCTGCACTCAGCCTGAAATTCAACATGAGAGATGCATGACACAAAGTGTAATGGCATAGAGATAGCTCTTCCTGCATAGAAATTTGCAGAAATGATGGGTTGTAAAGAGACTTGAAGATATCAAACAATTTGAGTAGGAACCCATAAATAAAGATGAATTTCTGCTTTCACTGCTTATATGATTTTATCACTGTCTGGTGTCTATAAAATGCATCTTTCCATTAGAGCTTTGTCATGCAGCTGATGAGGTTCAGAAGTGTTAAAAGCTTCCACTCTCTTCCTTCTAAATTCTGCACCCTAAATTCAGTACTAAAGCTCAGTTAAGCAAAACCAGAACTCACCGTTTCCCTGTTCCTCCTCCACAGGAGACTGTACCATGATTCTCCGTGCTCCCTATTCCCACAGTCTCCAGCTCATTGCTGACATTTCTAACCCTGACTGTCATGCTAGTGCTAACCATCATCACTTCCTTGAGCTAATAACCACAATTCATTCCCCTCTTGACATACCTTTTCCATATGCTGCCATCCCTTCTTTGACTGTCAGTTTTGTTCTCCCTGAGCTGTAACTCCTCCACCAAACTCCCTCCAGCTGTAGAACGTCGATGGTTTCTTTCTCTGTTGGTGCAGCATGAAGCAGTTCTGCTGTCCACCTCAGCTACTCAGAGTTCTGAGTACAGTTTTGCCCTTTCCTTTCTATGGCTTGTCTTTGCTGTCTTACCTGATGTCTTTGCTTTGTAGTTTGCTTCTGCCTCTGACCCTGCTCTCTCTTTCTCCATTCCCTCAACACATCCCCGTCCTCCCTTGTCTTCTGGTGAGGCAGCATCTTTGTTCCTTGAAATCTTCCCTTAAACTCTCCTTTTTCCAGCATTCTCCAAATTGTTCTCTCACACTCCCTGTGAAGAGTTTGAGATGTCTAATAAAAGGAACTGTTCCTGAGTAATGGAACTAATAAAGCCTGTTTTCCTACCAGAGTCCTCCATCTCCTGGATGTCTCCATTCTCTGCACAGAGAGAGCTGCGCCCTCTCCACATGCACTCCCTTTTCTCTTCACTAGTCCTGAATCCTGTCCCGCTTTCTTTGGTCTTGGGTTGTTTTTTTTTTTTGTTTGGTTGGGTTGTGTTTTTTGGTGGTGTTTGTTTGTTTGTGGTTTTTTGTTGTGTTTTTTTTGTTTTGTTTTTTTGTGTCAGCACGTGCCACGGCTGGCTCAGTGTTATACGTATGCTGAAGGACTGTATATGGGCAGGCAGGCACCTGCTCCCTCTTGGAATGTCTCGGAGCCGGAGACATGCCTGCCTCGTCCACAGCAGGCTGCTCTATTTGGGTCTAAACCCTGCAGTTTTTCATAAAATTAGTAAGAGCTTCATATTCATTTCCTCTGTCAAATTTGTTCAAGTATGTCTTATGGGTTAAAAAATTACTGGGAGCTGCAGGAGTATGGAGAAGATAGAGGAGGCTAATACTCAATTTACCTACTTTTCTTTGAAAAATAAGGATTAAAAAAAGCAAATATGGTTCCTGTCATATCGCTAAGCATTAGACTGTGACATATCTCATCTTACTCTAGTCTCATAAAACATCTAGTGTGTTGTGCAAGTGATATAAATAAGCGTGCAGTGGACTTGAAGCATACCGACAATTAAGTACAGTTGATGGCTGACAGTTGTATTGGATAACCGAGCATCTCAGGATACTCAAAATGGGAAATAATTCACACATTCATGTTAGTTGGCATGAAGATTATATATTCAGGTTTAAAAATAAAACAAGAAATAAAGGATCCATCTAAAAGCTGTTATATATGAACACACACATTGCATTTTACTATTTGAATTCTACATTGTATTTACAAATTACACTGCTCTTTGTAGAGCTGTCTGCTTTTTCAGATGGAATAGTTTTAGGATTAAGGATTAAGTTTTGCGGGTGTTTGTTGTGGAAAGGTCATAAACAAAATTAAGAAAGGCAGTACTAGCATTTGGTAGAATTAATGTCCAAATACCCAGACTTTTCCAGGCTTGCCACTTGTAAATAGAGTGGAATGTATTCTGCACAGTAGTGGCTTTGCATTAATGAACGCTTAAGCAGCAGATTAAAATGTCTGTTTAAAAAATAGGTTAGGATTATATAATAACACAAGTCTGAGGTACTAATAACAGCGAAGATAATTTTATTGAGCAGATTAAGTGCAATTAGATCCCAACTACAGAATATTTAAATACAAGACCAGATCACAATCCGGTCCCTGCAGCTTTACTTGCTTTCCTTCACACCTACAGGATCAGCACTTGACAGCAAAGTAAATTACCGTATTTATTGTTGTTCGTTTTGTATTGCCATGGGAATGTACATCATGTTATCCATTAGGACCCAGGCAAACAAGTCTTTTCTCCATATACACAGTCATGAAAAGAGATATGATTGAAGATGGCGAAGTATCTGCATTATTTGAAATTCTATTAGAAATTGATAAACTTGCCTGTCAGGATTTTTTTTTAAAGGACTGCATAAATAAGAGCTGCCTATAGTAGTCTCATATGAAAAGTTAGAAAAATTATAGCTCTATAATAAACCCATATAGACCGAGAAATTGTCAGTTCTTTCTCTTCTAATCTATTTACTTAATTTTAGTCTCCTGAATAGTGAAATGGAGACAAAAAACTTGCAGTGGTTGATAACACTTATGACCTGATGAAGTAAACTGCTTTGATCCTTTGAGAGGTCAAACTGTGTGTGTTTCTAAGCAAACATTCCCCAAGGCTGCTTATGTGTGAGATGTCTCTTCCCCTTGCCAAATGTCCCACCTTCGCAATAGAAAATTAAAGGAGACTTGCAAAGAAATGTGGTATGTTAGTGTATTTACTCTTGCATAGAAATTGGTGTGAGTTTGTTACTTGTTTAATTTTTGCACAGTTTAAAAATAACTCATCTCTCTTCTGTTTTGGGTAGAAAGTGAATGTATTAACTGTGCTGCAGTTTAGGGAGAAAGGCATACAATGTTTTTAAATTAGTAAATAGAAAATTATTTGATTTTGACTTGGAGCTTCATTTAGCTTTTTAATACATTTCTGCTGTATAGCTAAAAATATATTCATGCCCTTGACCTTTCTCTAAGAGCTGTAGGAAGACTAAAAAGCATAAATGAAAACAAATTCAGAAATAGCCTATTTGAAGAAAAGTGGTACCAAATGTCTTAACTATCTGCAAAATTATATTAAAATGTCAGCCTTACAACATGTCCAGCCTGGCTGAGCTGAGCAAAGCCAACTGCTACAGCGGGACTCTAGTCCTAGAAATGGGAAGGTAGTTCATTTTTCATTTCCCAATCAGTCCTTCCCCTCCTTGCAGAAGCTGTCAACAAAGGTGCCAATTATAATGATGATGATTTCTGTAGCTCACATATCTATCACTTAACATGCCCTTTTCCCCTTGGTTTGTTCTGTGTAGTTCACCATGCAGCTGGACATATACTTTTGGTCATTACTCTCTTGGACTGTATTTGAACTAGCAACTAGAAGGTGAGGTTGTCAGTATATTAAAGACATTGTTAATGGCATAACCACAGCCATTAAATGGTGGATGATTTTGATGGTTGAGCTTTATTTATTTATTTATTTGGTAAAACATGTGTTGGTATCTGGGCATCTTTGACATTACAGGGATGCTTCTGAAAATGGATGACTTTTAGTGATACCCGCTGCAAGCAGCCACTCTGCAGTCTTCTTAATTATCTACTTTAAATTATTCACTTAACAAGACAGAGAATGGTTGCACTTGTGAAGCTGTCATTTTTAGGGCTTAGGTACTGCATTGCTGTGCAATAATTATACAGTCTGATACTAGCGTTCATTTATGCTAATTGCAAGTAAGCTTATAAAATCCTTAAGATTATTAAAAAGAGAGTTATCTCCTTCCTGTTGTGTTAGGGATTTAAATGTTGTAGACTTTCAATCCTGCTTTAAAGAGAAAGTGTCACCATAAAAATCTTTCAGATATCAACATTTTGTCAAGCTAAGAAAACAAGAAATGTTTTTCTATTTTGCCTTTCAAAATTGTATTTGTGGAATTACAACTGTATATGCTGATTGTTATCATTATTTTAAATTCCTTCAGTGATTTAAATATGTATTTAATCTTACACAGACAAACCTAATAAAACTGAAATCATACCTAAAAGATAATCAGTAAGTGACTACACCTAGAGCACTAGCAGGAGTTGAAAGACATTGGTTTAATAAATGGCAGTGTTTTCTCTCAAGCTATTCTCAGTAGGATCTTCAGAAAAAAGTCACAGATTTCTGTAATGCAGGCAGTATGCAATACCTGATTTAGACTGTGAAGAGAAGTGTAATTTATAAGTTACAAAATGAATTATTTTGTTGCGGAAAGAATAGAAATAGAGCCAATAGTTAGCTCCTCTTGAGTAGTAATACGGGCTAATTGAAGTACTTGGGATTGCATTGTAAGAGTCAATATTCAAGCTTGTAGAATACTTAGTGACTAGTTTCTGTCTTTAGACAGACTGAGAAATATAATAAATTATTCTGGATCTGGACTGTGGTGAGACGAGCTACTTCCCACTGCAGCTATCAGAAAGGGAGACATGTAAAGTGCTTATAACAGATTGCTCCTCTATCTGCGGAGCAGGTTGTACTTCTTTTATGGCAAAGATTGTCACTGATAGATTAAGGTGACAATTCATAATGTTCCTGAGCATGAATGCTACGTGTTGAACAAGATCAGAGTCTCAAGGAGCATGTCACAGAGAATTAAGGTTTATTACTTATCCTTCCTTGTGGTTTTCAGAATTTTGAAAGGATTTATAATATTTGATATATGTTTGAACTCAGAAAACCTTGATATTTCAGAGTAATACTTTACAAATCATCTTTTCTCCAGACTGTAGGTGAGTGGAGTGTTCTAATTCTGGGTTCACTTTTTGTTGTGTGACATGGTACAATAGCAGAAAAGTATTTAAAAAAAGTTCTAGAAATGACTGTGCATATTAGGAATGATTTATTAGATCATTAACAGGAAGGGAAGAAAGGTTTCTTTAAAGGTGTTAACTTCACAGATGTCCGTTATTAGTGTGCAGTAAATGGATTGTTTCAAACTGTTTATTTTTAAAGAGTTGCAAAAGTATTAACAGCTATTTCTAAATCATTCTACAGCTATTTAGAGACAAGGCTTTGGCTAGCTGCCCAAAATACTGTATAGTAGGTATCTTGGAAAAAGAGGTTTCTTTGAGGTATTTTTGCCAGTGGGGGACTCCTGCTGTCACATTTCTTCTGTACAGTTTGTAGCACCCCAGATTTGCTTTAAATTATTGAGTTCACCTGAAAGGTGGGTGGTGCACTGGTGTTGGAAGAGGTGCAGCCAGCGTATTGTCATAGAAGGTCATGTTAATTTTAGTTGGTAAATGAAGTGTTTATCCATTTGAAATTTGTGATACCCAAATGTTATTCCAGGTTGTTCCTCTTTGCGTCTGCTGCTAGTATGAGAAGCTGCACAGTCTTCAGATGTGGCTGAGTTCATTCTTTTGACTGTTTTATCCTTGGTTGTTTTAAGACTTGAGTGAATAGGTGCTGGCAGGACTCTTAGCTTTTTTTTTCATATTAAATGTAAAAGCTGTGCTAATGTATATTTGGCAGACACAAGCACTTGGAGGTCAGGAAACTTACGACTTTAGCTCTTCTCTCTTGTACAATTCTTTTCTGACACAGGCTTGAAATTATATTCAAACACTCCTTTTCCAGTATGTGATATGAATCAATGTTGTACCAGTGCCTAAGATCACCTTTGCTGATGTAGTTAAAATCTGACTAATATATATATTAAAAGGAGAGTTCAGGTACATACACATCTCTAATTCTGGGCTTGCCTGACTGGAAAGTTTCTTTTAATATATCATACACCAGCAGGTTTACTGAAAGGAAGGTTAGGAGGCTCATTTGTGTAAACTTCTAGACCTTTCCCCCAAAATAGCTCTTTTCCATTGGAAAAAATGCAGTTATCCTGATTTCCTGACTGTATGTACTCTAGGTTGGTCACTCTGTGAGACTTCATTTTTCTTCCTGTTTGGAGTTTTCAAGACCTTTACAGGTAGCATCAGAAGGGTCACCAGTTTGCCCCATAGTGTTTTTTGGAAAGGACTGTACAGAAGAGAGATGTGTCTGCACGTATCTGTTCATACAGCTGAACAACAGTTTGCAATTTGTGATGAGCCAAACCTTCCCGTTTGTAGTACAATGTGATGTCAGCATGTTTGTAAAGACAGTAGCAGCCTAAGGCCAAATATTCTCAAAGCAGATTTGTTGCTTTTGGATTGCAAGCTCTATCACAGTTTATTTCCGTGTACTCGTTCTTCTGTCTGTACCTGTCGGATCACAGTGAAATGAGTTCAAGGGTGTTGGTACGAAACAAGCATGCAGATGTCCCATCTTACATCTGGCTTTCAGAGACCATTATTTTATTAACGTTAATAATGTGAATTGTACTTCAGTGTTTTATTTAATCAAACAAATAAGGAAGAACCAAGGCGCATTTGCTTCAGAAGGAAAATCTGTCTTCTGTTGTTTAGAGACTGTATCCTGTGATGACTGTCATACAGTGTTAATTTTTATGCTGTACTTAGCATTTAAGTACCTGAATTTCTGGCAGTTTCTTTTCTTCATTAGTGACAAGTAAATGTTGAATAATCAATTGAAATACAATTTTAAAAAGTAACATTTGAAATGAAATGAGGCAGACTAGTAGAAGGGAAGAAGGCAACATTTTGCATGTTAATAAAGATAGAGTTTGTCAAACTCTAAATTGGAAAGCTTCACGTCATGTAAAAGACATATTTAAACAAAATTTTCTGGTTTCACTCTTTTTTTTTTTTTTTTTTTTTCATGGATATCAAAAAGCTGCTTTACTGAGTACCAAATCTTGAGAGTTGACAGCATCTTCCTGGAGGAGAGCATGTTGTGCCTCTGTTTGGTGTGGGAGAGAAAGAAATGGTCAGTGTGCTTTGTAATGTGGTAGAACCTAAACTCTAGTATTATGTTCTATTCTAATACAATCAATCCTTATGGGCAATGAAGCATTAAAGTTACTCTACTTGTTGGTATTTTTTCTAGTTGCCATTTGGTTGCTGAAGGGAGACGTAGAGGTATATTACAGAGAAATTTGGTTATGTGGAGATGAGTCAAATTGCAGCAGTTCTTAAGGATGCTTGGCAGAGGAGAGGAAGTGATATTTGCATGTTTAAACCTGTTTATTTCATTAGGTCACATTGCTCTTTGAAGAATATGTGTTGCAGTAATTGTACTAGTATGACAATTACGTCTTTTAATTATAGATTCTTTTTTAATGTGGGGATTAGATCAGCTCCTGTGAAATTGGCTTCTTATTTTTTCCATTCATGTATGGTGAAAACACTGGGGCAAAATACATTTTGTATTCATAGCATTCAATTATGACAAATATTTATAGTAGAATATGTTTTATAGTTAACTACAGAAGAGTGTTTTCTCTTGCTTTTAGTCACAGAATACCCATTTACATTATATTATCAGGGTCTCGTTATGAGTACTGTAGGCTCTCAGCTACCATTGAGTCTCCAGTTGTTTTCCCTGAGAGTTGGATCAAAATCAGCTTCACTAGATCAGATTTTCAGTCCTTCCTTGGGCAAATTTTTTTGTAAGGCTCAAATGAAGCTTTCTCAAGCAAGCTGCAGAATATACTCACTGACAAGAATGATGTTTCTTTGTGTATCCTAGATGGCAAATATACCTTGTCTGTGTGACCTCGAGATGTTTTGATTAATTGCATCTTTTTGAACTCCATATGTGTGTTGTGCCTGCTTTATTCACACATAAAAGGGACACAGCTATTACCTTCCCTCTAAGTTATGTGAGGAAAGAGGATTGTGTTTACTCTCTATGGTATATTTCTAAGCTCCATAACATTTAAAAAAAACCCATTTTTCATGCCTTTGGTCTAATTCTGAATGTTACTTTTCATTAGTCATAAAAAATACAGGTTAAAAGCTCTCAGAGGTTTTACGTAGCCTTTCACACAGTAGGCTGATGCCTCTGACAGATAATCTTCCACAGAGATCTCTTCCACAAAACAGGACTTGTTCTTGATAATTATTCTCATATTATGATGACTGCTTCCTTGCTATGAGCAATCTCATAAGGAGACTGCATTGCACAGAGTCAGGAAAATTCCTTCCAAGTGGAGGATGTTTTCCACATGGGCATCTCTTGAAATGAAAGATTTATATTTATTTACAATGCATAGGATGTTCCATACCCTCTCTTACACTGATAAAAGTTCATCTGATAGTAACACGTGTGTGTCGCTGTTCAATACTTTACTTCGTGAGCTTCTGTCTCATAATGGTGAAAGTTCTTAAAGACCCTTCTACTGAGAAATAGTTTTTTGCAAATGACTTTAATGTACTGTTTGTGATGCTCATCATGCATCTTGTGTCTATTTTAAGCACTGCTGTGATCATTGTCCAACTCTTAAAATTATATTCACTTCAGGAGAGCAGGTGAGCTTTAGACAGTTGTGGTATAAAAGCTATATGCCTTGCTCTATTAGGAGCAAATGATACCGAGACCTTGTGTGAAATTCATTCATAAAGATAATGACTGCATTTTGCAGAACAGAATTGGTGGCCTTATGTTTTTCCCCTAAACTACATGCCACAGATGGAGAGGATTATTTATGTGGAAAACTCAGTTTATAGCTCAGCAATCAGATAAATAGCAGCTGTATTTTTCCTCACTGCCAGATCCTCAGCAACATCTTGTCCTGTTTGTAAAGCCATCTAGTTTATGGAAGTTAGAAGGCTCCCAAACAGAGCAAGCTGCTCATATTTGTAAAATATACAGCTGCTAGATCCAGAGCTGATGCACTGGGAGAGCAGTATTCCCATCTTTGTTTAATTGATAATATTGGCACTTTTCATGCCACCACTCTGAAAAGACTGCAGCTTAGCAGCCACTCTTGCCTGGCTTTATGCTGGCGTGCACCCAAAGTAAAATAAGAGCTCTCCTACGGCCGCTTCAGTTCTTCAAGATGCTTTAGTCAGTAGAAGTACACTGCTAACAAAAGATTTGAATTACAAGGAAAAGCAGAGAGGGTAACCACTATTCCACTTCCTGTCTCTGTAGCAGCATTCAAAGTTAGAGGTCATATATGCAGTGATACACAGTGTTGGACGTAGACCTTAGAAGGTCCCAGGGTCAGACAGTTGAGGTGCTTGCCAAGTGGCAGTGTATTGTAGTGCAGCCCCATTGACTACAATATTGCAAAAATCACAGGTATTTATCAGCCAATTATTGTTTTCTGACATGTAAAGCAAACTTGGGTATATTTGTCACAACTGCGCTCTTTTAAGTACCTCAAATTTCCAGTATATAAATGCTATTTACATTTCTCTTTGATACTGGTCATTTTTATCATTATAAAACTTGCTTTCATCATTTAAAATAGGTTGTATAAAACTTTGATAATTTTTCAATGTTTGATTTAAATTACAAGTTCAATAAGCTTCCTTTGCCCAGCTTATCTGTAGAAAATATATGCTTTATAAATACCTAGTGCACCAATATTTAAAAGGCCGTGTTTTAGCTGAGAAAACTCATGCAGAGAATCAACAGCTCTACCATAGGAATCAATCAGCATAGTACTACAAACGAGGGACCTTTTGTACCTCTACAAGCGGAGAACAGCATGAATTTTACAACTGCTGAGTGTAGTCCTAAGTTAATTACCAGTTAGGGTCTAAATAAAATAATTCTTTATAATAAACTGTGTTGAAAAAAGCCTGGTGGCATATAACATCCGATTTATTATTCATTCAACTATAACTGAAATTGTAATCAGAAGTCCAATCTGAATCACAGGCTGTGGGGGAAAAGTGCATCTTTTCAGTGGGGTTAATTACCTTGAGTAGAACGAAGTGCTAACGCAGCTATCTGGAACCTGAGTTATTCTATTCAATATACATTTGTGCTGTCTAGATGCACCCTATCATGCCAATTTCTTATAATTAATAAAGGGGTCGAGAGCAACACAATTGGGTCACTTAAGGGATTTAATCAAAAAGAAGCAGCATCATTTATTAAGCGTTGTTTGAACAGTGCAGTACATAGTGTGCACAGCACTGTTCGTGTGCTTACACTATAGCGCATATAGGCTGCTGGAATTATCCTCTAGTAGTGGACTTGTGATTCCAAATTTAACTTCCTGAGGAAGAAAAGCTGCCAGAGGTGGAAGAAGGAGTCTGCATGAAACCCCAAGCTGAGTGGAGTCATTCCAAGGAGGTGGTGCTGTGAGTGTTTTCCCCTCTAGCTCACAGAGCATCCAGTGAACCTGCACTGTGCAAACCTCAGCACCTCCAGTGCCTTTGGTTATGTTCAGGTTTGACAGAGATCAAACTTCCCAAGGGTAAGGACAGGGGTGCACTTCCTGTGAGTTATCTGGCAATTCCATTTCCTTTCTCCATTGACTTTTAATTATTATTATATTTTTGCCAATATTATTGAGCTTTCAAATATTTTGCATTGTTTCAAAGGAGGTTTGCTTCCGTATTAAGCTAAATAAAATTGTCAATAGCACGCTCGATTTTTTTATTACTCTGTGTAATCACTGCTATAGACTATATCAGATTTCTAGTACTCTCAGATTCTCTTTCAGAGAACCAGATCTTCTCAGTCAGTGTCTGTTGACTCACTTGCAGAGTTGCCCTTGGTTTTAACAAAAAAATATAATTCAGAAATACTTTTGTTGCTTTTTTACTTTCTCATATATGCTTTTGGATAAGTCTCATTTCTCTCAAACATTTGACTTTCTTGTTGTGTAGTTAAGCACATTTTATTACGTCTTGCCATGTAAAGCCATGAAGTGTAACTGATGTGGACAAATTAAGCACATTATAATTTCTAGGGCAGTGACATTGGAATACATATTGCTTTCAGGAGTAAAGAATTGCTTTTTAAGGTCTGTAATGTGGCCGTGTTTAGTGACTGGATTTAACCAAAATGTTTATATTTTCAAGTTCAAGAAATGAATGTCTGCATTATTTTAGGAAGCACTTGACCACAAAAAGTTTTGCTTTGACATATGCTGGAAAACAGATGGAACAAAGGAAGGGCGCATGGATAATTTACATTCCTTTTCTTTCCTTCAGTTTTGTTTCCAGTGCCAACACATTTTGGTGTTTTGTTGTGTTTGTGGGCTTATGAGTATTCCGTTGAAATGCCCATTTTACTTGACTGGGCGTATTATGAATATAATATCATTATTACTTTTATTAACAAATCCTTGAGTTTCCAGTTCCAGAAAGAGACAATGTTCTAGGAGGTAAACATCTAAGAATGGGAAAGAGGCAAGGAAGACTAACTGAATCCTTACTGTTGGCACCTCAGGGAGAGAAAGGAGTTCCTCAGTCTTGAGAATTACCTGCTGATGTATTTGGTATTTCCTTGCCCAGGAAAAACTACGATAGTATATAGGAGAAAACAAAACTGGTCTCGTTAGAGATTGTTGGGGGATCTTCTTCCCACAGACTTGCTGAAACTGGCTGTATCTTGTGGTATCACTGGGCAGAGAATTCATTTATTCAACAGGTAAGTAATGAAATTCCTTATAGAGGATGTGCTAATCTTCTCAAATTTCACATGAATTTGTATTTTCTGACTCTCTGTGGAATCTTTGCTGTGGTGTCATGTCCAAATTAAGATTATTTTATTTTCTGTCTTTTGAAATCTTCCACCTCCATTTTGTACAGTAGTCTTCACTTTTAGGCTTACTGCAGCATAGGAGTGCTATGTCACCTGTATCCTCTTAAAAAACGCTTGGCTATCAGTGATGTATAAATTGTTCTCCCATTAAATGTGTCTGTGTGTTCGGTAAAATACTGAGAATTTTTCTGAAGGAAAGTTGAGATATCAAGTGTAAAATTATTAACAATGCAGTTACCATTTAGAGCAGTAGAACTTTCTGAATATAAATTAAGGCCAGAACATGACAATAGGAATTTGATACTAGGAACTGAATCAGTATCTAAGCTTTTATTGCATTTTGCATCCAGAGATTCTGATTACACAATACTTTAGTGCCAATTTAGCTTAGTAATGATTATTGTCATTCTTCTAGATTTATATTTCAAATAGTGTGTTGAAATAAATGCAAAGTAAGAGCAAGGCAGTGTGTGCAGTGAACATCAATCACCATCATATTTGAATTCAGACCTCACCTGCTGTAAACACTCAATAGGACCTCTGAAATACATCATATATTCTCCATAGGGAATCTATAGCTGTGATTTAATTATCAGTTGGCCTGTAAATACAGCTGAAAGAACATTTCTCAGAAACTCAGAAAAGAGATCTGTGAAGTTTAGGAGCTTGATTCCATTGTTGGCTTGGGACATAGCAATTGTACTGGAGAAGTATTTCCCTCAGGCGTGTGATTTTGGAGAAAGAAACGGAATATCCGTTTCAAAGAAAGGTCGCTTAGACAAGGTGGTCTTATTACGAATACATATTTATATCCGGTTGCCTTTTTGCAGGTGTTTTCATAGGGGGTATCACATTGTAGTTTATCATTTAATGAAACACTCATAGTTTATTTTTCAGCAACATAACTTAGATATAGTAGTGCATGTTTTGGGAAAGATCTTCACAACACATGTCTTTTGGTGGCAAATTGCACGACAGTCTATTCTGGTGTGCTGCATCTGTTACACTAGTGAAATTTGTCCTGGTTTTCAAGTAGTGTTTGCCTGTTCTGGGTAGCTGCATTTACAGAAGCTCTTTTCATGACAGAAACTATAAACTATTGCCTTTCTGTCTGATGTGCAGCTGCTTCACATCTTCTTTGTTGGGTATTTCTTTGATGCAGTTTCAACAATGATCAAATTTGTTGGTGACACAAAAGCAGATTGGCCAATAATGCTCTTGTGGCCTGGCCAAAATGCAGTGACCTCAAGAGTTTAGAGCAGCAGAGGCCATGAGAAGCAAAGGAAGGTTAACTGCTCCATAAATACGAAGTTCTGTAAGTCAAGGGTGAAGAAGGATTGGCAATGGGAAGACCCGGCCACACTGTTTGCATTAAGGACAACTAATTTTCCAGATTATTCTCAATTCTGTCCTAACATGTCTTTTTAGGAAACAAACATTTTCAGACTTCACAATTCTAAAATAGCACAGATGGAGCAAGAGGGATCTAATGCACAAAATGAAAACTTTTGAGGATACTCTTGTAATATAAGTAATTTACATTTCAAGTCTCAAACAAGTGACCTTGCCAAGATATTTGGGAAAAAAAAAGTCTATATTGCTTTGATAGACCCAGATAAGTCATCAGTAGCTGCTAGAGGAATGGAGATTAATATATTTTTATATCCGAGAGAATTTAATAATACAGCCTAAATATTTGTACTTAAATTCCTTATGCCTGCATTGCATGTATTATAATTAAAAAGTAATTAAATTAAAAAAATTCTAAAAAGATATAAATTATGGTATTCACATACTTCTACTAATAACACGCCCTGTTTGGAATGTGGCTTTCAGTTTATGAACAAAAAAGAGCATTGAACTTCAATGTATACATTTAAAAACATCATTGCTAAATAGGGTTGTCTTGTAAATTTAGCATGATCCATAACAATGAAAGCCTTCCATAAAAATTGTAAATTTATTACTAGTTCAATGCTATTTTTATTATCTCATTTTTACATACGCAATTATTAAAAATCAAATCTATAAAGCATTGTAGCAAAAAGCAGTTCATTCAATATAAACAAGTGTATGTGGGATTTCTTCTTGGTCCTATCTTTTCTCTATGATTCTTTGAGAGCACAGATAGGATTTATAGCTCTTGTAATATAGAATCATACTTTAAAGATTGGAAGGAGTAAAAGATAAAACTATGTCAGAATGGCATTGTACTTTGCATCATACTGAAAATGGGAAGTGATCTAGGTCTGATATTCTGAGACTTGTGAATTGCAAGGGATGGCTAGCAAAATGTCTAGAAAATGAGTCCTGACAGCACTGGGCTGAGATGGTGGAAAACATCTTCAATTTTACATGCTACTTGGAGACAGAATAGACACCAAAGCAAAGAAAATGGCAAGTAGAGACTTGTTCCTAATCATAAAAAATGAAGGGAGTCCAAAAGCAGAAAATTGCAAACCTTTTTACAACATGTATCAAAACCCAGAATAATTCAGTGGAGCAAAAATAGAACAGTGCTGTCATAACCGGTTCCCATGAGACAGAACAAAAAGAGATCCAAAGACCTAGAGAAAGAACCTGTACTTTTCTATCCAGAACTTCTAGTGTTAACAAAAAACACAGGGCTCTTCCTCAGAAGACAAATATTTAGGAAACATTGAAAATCACAGATACTTGCAAGCTAGCAGTTCAATAAACACAAAGTAGTCTGATTAAGCTGATTTTTGACTAGGTGTATTTAAAAAACCTTATTTTTTTTTATCTTTTTCCCCAAAACTGCAGTAGAAAGAATTGTGTTCTGAACTTTAAAGTAAGACTTTAAACTTGTCCTGACTTTGTTGCTGACTTATTGTGTCCTTGTGGAGAAATCATACAGCTCCAGTGGCTGAATATTCTCAGTAATAACATGTGAGTATAGAGAAGCAATCCTTTTAAAATCTTTAGAAGGACCTCAAATGATAGCCACAGTGTTTTGTCACTCCTTTTCTGCAGCAGTAATTATGCTATAGGGTGAGATTGAGCACTGATTGATTGATTGATTGATTTATTTTAATATATCCACATTGAGACATCCTACCTCATCCTTTCCTCATCTGGATTTTTATTGTATAAAAAGAAAAGTATATTAGAATTTATGTGATTTCTCCCAAATAAAATATGAAAGGAAATAGAGTTACTTAATGTTTTGCTTTTGTACGAAAGAGACATCCTGAGTGGTAATATAAAATGTATTTAGTCCTTCTTTGAAAGGTATCAGGGCTTTGGTTCTCCACTCTAGGATACAGTGGAGAGAAGTTTCTTCTCCTAAGATGCAAGTTGCAGTGGAGTTGGGATGTGGTTTGTAGTGCTCTCTTTGTCTAGGAAAAGCTCTTCATCATTTATGCAGTGCTGTATTCAGTACATGAAGCTTCTCAGTCCCTTCCTCTTTCTTTCTATCTACAGAGAGATATCGCTATCACATACACTTATCTATCTATCTAATAACAGCCATAGGCAGTGGTTTGTAACAGTGCAAGGCCCTTTGCTTCAAAGTCTATCTGTCTGGACTGACTGTCTCTGCAGTTGAACTGCTTGATTTGCTGCTTTTCATACTAAGCAGTGGTAGGGGCCAGGGCAGGCAGGAATTGGGTATCTTGATCAGAGATAAAACATGGTGATCTTCACTTCTTGTGAGTTGTTGTTAAGCATCATAAGCATCTATGACCCTACATGCAAGAAATTACTTCTCCTTGTTCACAGCCTCTATCTCTCATTCCTAAATTACATCACTATGAATGAATTCCATTTAATGCAACTGATTTCTGGCTGGAACCCCATAAAGTCATAGTGTAATGATCTGCAACAGGGTGATCTTTCCTCTGTTGTGTGTTATTGTATTATTTCCTTCTGAATCTTATTGTCTAATATGAACTGAAAAAGTGGTTGTTTTTTAGGGTCCATATTTTAATTTTGTTTATAAATGCATCCTGTTCAATAATATTTGTTCAGAATGTTCTTGTAGGTGGAAAAATAGTTGAACATACTTATTGTGGAAAGATGAAGAAGCTTTATCAGTTGTGTAAAATGTTTATAGTGTCTAAATATTCTATCCTGTCTTCTTAACTAGTTTTATAAACAACGCCAATTTGCACACTGAGGTTGTCTGGATGTAGAAAGTATTCAAGTGTAAAATAAGCATTAGGCTGATGTTCTTATGTTATTATTTTTGAAATACCTTTTGGTTTATTCTAAGAAAAGTTGTGTTTGTTTTTTATCTTAACTTACAGATTTTATATCCCTGTACTCTATGATATGATTTACCATCAGCTTAAGTGGACTAACTAAATTAATATCCTAGTGAGAGTGGTTTATTTTGGAAGATGTGTTATTGTCCTGTTTTGCTACCTCCCTAGATTTCTCCTTTTGCAATCAAATCATTACGCATGTTGGGGAGACTTCTGAAATAGATGTAATGTGTATTATCTTTAACTTTACACGTTTGAGCAATGTGTTCCTCTTTTTTTCCCCAGATCATGTACAGAAGCAATATAAGCATTCATTCTGATACAGCCTTTAAATATAAGAAATAGTCTCATTCATGCTAAATCAGGTTTTGGCTTTTCTGTGGAGACAATCAATAAAGCGATGGGATTCTCCTTCTGTTGCATGCTGTTAGCATTAGAAACTCACCTAGGGATACAGCTTAATGCTTGCTTACTTGGCAAATGCGATTAAACCCTGACTTAGATAAAAGGAGAATGAGAATAATTGTGTGGAAGAAACAACAAGGCATGGTCCTGTAAAAGAGCATATGGAACTGTGAAATTTGTGAAAGCTCAAAATAGGGTGATTCTTGAAATGATCAAGTGCAAGGGTAAAGCCTAGTCTGGGATTAACATCACTTTGGAGGAAGAGAGGTTTTGTTCTTTTGTCTGATTTACTTCCTTTTGCTTGTGGGGTAGAAGGTTGATCTTTGCTTGGTTGAGGAAGAAAGTGATGTTTCAGTTTGGAAGGAGGAGATATCCCTTAAGACGTCTCCTTCTAGTTCATTTGGTCAGGATCATCTGACACAGAAATGAACTGGTTTTGTGTTATGTCCCCATCCAGCAATGACTTTCCCTGTGCTACTCCAGCTTCTTCTGGCTTAAGACAGAGAACTTTGTATCCAAATCTATGTTTACCCAATTTACTGGAATGTTTTTTAAATTGGAGAGAAATATTTTCTCTTTGATCAAACTGTTAGAGATATGTGGGTCTTCTGAGCTGCACTATGAGGATACATGTCTAGGACAGAGAAAGTCAGATTCAGGGTGTTGGTTTTTTGTTTGCTTGTTTGTTTGTTTTTTAAATACTACAATTGGACACAGGAGATGTCATTCACTGAGAGCTGCAGCACTGTTCCCAAATGTGGATGGCCTCTGAGACTTTTTTTTCACAGTAAATGTCATTTTCTTAGGTAAAGCCATTTGAAATATTTGGGTGATCTCTTGGGTAGTCCTGATGCTTATGGTTATGGAAATGCATAGAGTGTGGGTAGGAGTGGGAATTACCTACTAGAGACAGAATGTGGAGGTGCAGCAGTTAAAGTTCTTGCAGAAAATGTAAATTATTATACTTCCTGAAAATAGGAGAGTTGTGGTAATACAAATTTCTTCAGACAAAACGTATGTGAAACAGGAAAAGGGAATTAAAAAAAAAAAGAAAAACCAAGCAAAGAACATTCTCACGACTGTTTTGTATACAGCTGTATGTGCTTCACTGGACATATGTAAAGAAAGAATTCTTGAAACAGCTACTGTACAGTGACTTTGGGAGGGAGTTCAGGAATGGATATTTTGTCTTCAGAAGACCCATGTCCCTAGGCCTAGGATTCATCTTTCATATAGAGTTACCTGTGGCTACTTGCTGCTAAAATAATCAAATTTCACATTGCTAGCATTTGTTTTAGAGAAAAATGTTTTCAAAAGCTTTATTCAACATGCAGACCCCTTGTGCTCATGCTTTCATACTGGCCTCTTTCTTTTAAGACCAATAGCTTTATTATTAATAATAATCATAGAATATAATAGAATCATAGAATTACTGAGGCTGGAAAAGACCAGTCTGTGACCCAACACTGCCACACTGGCTAGACCATAGCGCTAAGTGCCACATCCAGCCTTTCTTTAAACACATCCAGGGACAGGGACTCCACCACCTCCCTGGGCACTCCATTCCAATGTCTGATCACCTTCTCTGTCAGGAAGTGCTTCCTGATATCCAACCTAAACGTCTCCTGGTGCAGCTTCAGGCCATGCCCTCTTGTCCTGTCACTGGCTGCATGGGAGAAGAGCCCGACCCCCAACCTGACTCCAGCCTTCCTTCAGGTAGCTGTAGAGAGTGACAAGGTCCCCCCTGAGTCTCCTCTTCATTGGGCTAAACAACCCCAGCTCCCTCAGCCTCTCCTCATAAGACTTTCCTTCTAGTCCCTTCACCAGCCTCGTTGCTCTCCTCTGGACCTGCTCCAGCACCTCAATATCCTTCTT
>WTSP01019803.1:29683-56893 GCA_025331215.1 Actenoides lindsayi
TGGGGAGGGAGGGGGGTTAACAGAGAGCGTCTGTTATCGGTCTAAGGGGCTGCCCTGACCCTAAACCGTGACAATATATAAAAACCATCTCCACAAAACATGTCTCAGGCCCAAGATTATGGGAAATCCAGTGAAGGCCCAGGTTTTGTAGCAGTTTCCATTTGGTTACCAGAGAACTGGACAGGAACTTAAGAATCTGACAATCAGGCAGAGCTGCTTTCAGTTGATACACTGAAGTGTAGGCCCAAGCAATGCTGTTCAAAATATGACCAAATTAACCAGAAATAATTTTCTCTTTAGTTTTAGGGGTTTTAAAATAATGTAAATTGTGGAATAATTAAAAACTTTTTGTACCATGAAAAATGTATTGCAGAAGGTAGTTCAATTAAGAAAAAAGTTATAAGATGCAGACATAATCAATATGTTCCCAAGATTCTACCAGAGGATGTGAGCATTTTTATGTTTTAAAGATTATTTAAAGATTTTATTTAAAGATTAGCAAAAAAAATATTTGGCAACATATTTTCGAGTGTATTGTAGACAGCAGAATCGATAAATCAGAGGAGATTTATGCATCAGCATTGCTTGGGCTATGGTGTCCTAGAAAGTGTGCTGATATGACTGATGTGGAAGGAAACTTGTTACTAGAATAGTATCAATCTTTATGAATTTACCTCCACTTCATGCAATATATGCATTTATTCTGAGTCTTACCTTAGCAAGCCTGAGTCACTGCTCATATCTATGACAAACAATATGGAAGATAGCTGTCCTATTATTCAGATCTCTCTGAAGGATTTAGTGAACATACTGGATAAAGTCCTTACCACAAGTCTTGAAGAAAATAAGGTATAATAAGACAAAATAGAAAATTGTTCTCAAATAACTAGTAAAGAGACTGCAAATTTTTCAGTAGACAAGAAGCTTCACAGTGAAATAAATTCACCAGTGGAATCTAATGAGGATGTTTGTGTTCATCCTTGGTAAACATGGACACATGTACTGAAAAAGGACAATAAGCAACAAAATTCAGGTGTTTTGGCAAATGGTAAAGAGATACTGAAGAATCTTATACTGTGGATTCATCAGAAAAAAAAAAAAAAGAAGGGAGATAAAATTTTTTAAAGATAATTCAAAAGCAATTCACATTGAAAAATACAATCCTATTTTCTGAAGCACGCAGAGAGGAGTTCTGAATAGGCCTTTACTATGGAGAAATTACTTTTTCAAGGAAAAAAAAACCAATTTATGAATATGTCATCTCTATGCTCAAGGTTGACAACACATAAAAACAAACAGCAGAAAAATAATGTTTGGAAAACAATAGCAAACTTGATAAAATAAATATTGTAATGCTATTGTGTGCATTATATGTCTATATTGGCATATACTGTAGTGTATGCAGTTCCGATCCTCCATTTCAAATAGGATTCAGAAGATACGAAAAATGTTTAAAGAGTAACAAAGATGAAAACAAATTCAAAATGGCTTCTGTGAAAACAACAATTAAATACAGTAGAACTCTTAACCCTGAGCAGAAATAACAAATGTGATAACCATAGAAATCTAAAAAAATTGTTGCCATTCATTTTCACATTAAAAAAAAAAAAGGTTTCATTCTCACAGAAATACATTACACTTTGTGCTATGAAACAAAAATATTCTAATTTCTTATTCTTTTTTTTTTTTTTTTAACTGAGTGGTACAAAAGTCCCTTATTAGAAATGCTATGTCAAAATTTAGAAGTGGGCTGGCCAGTAGACCTAAAACAGATGCTCTCTGTTACCCCCTTTTCTTGCCCAAAGGGGAAGAGAAAGAGAATAAGGGAGAGAGACTTATGGATTCTGAAAGAAAACCAAACCATCTCTAACGTAAAAAGTAAAAACATAAAATGGAATATATGCAAATATATACGAAACCAATATTGAACCCAGCCCTGCTGATGGCAGTTATATCACTGACATCACTGATGCTGAGAAGCAGGCACTGGGGAAGTCCCAGACTGGACTCAGTGGCATATGGGAACTCGATTCAGGAACACATGGATCTTTATCAAAGACAGAATGGACAATGTACTCCTCAGATGTCAGCCAGTGAAGAAGAGAGATTGACCTTTGTGATCCTGCACCTTCATACTGAATATGACATATATGGGATGGAATAACTTGTTGGTCTGTTTAGGGTCAGTTGTCCTGTCTGCTCCTCCCCAAAGGTGCGGTCTTTTGCTTTCTGCACCCCCCAACCCATCACGCAAGTTTTAGCAGTGACCTTGGTCTGCATACGAATACTTGGTAATAAGTCTAAACATCAAGCATTACCACTGGTGATGGTAACTGTCAGAAGCAAACACTGTCTGTGAAAATACGGCATTAACTTTGGAAAGTGAAGTTAGTTAGACTGAGGTGAAAAACATAATTACAAAACAGAATTAATACTGTTCTCACTCATACCACAGCGCTACATTTATTGATATTTCTCTGGGATTTATTTTTGTAATATAGTACAGCATAGTCAAACTAAACCTTTTGGTTGTTTTTGTAAAGTTGGTTTCTTGGGAAAAAAACCCAACATTTTCCAGTATACTGTTTCACTGCCTGCTATAGTGATGTACTTGTATACTACATAAAAATAATTCATCTAACATAATTACTTTATTAAGCAAGAATGACCCTGTCAGCTTCAAAAAAGGCATTCTTTTTCTCTTATATCACAAGAAACAAGGTTTGATTTTAGGACTATTCAGTCCTAAAAAGAGGTTTTTAATAATAACTTCCTTAAAGCAAGAAGCCAAAGATCCTTTTATTTCTGTTTTGTGCAAGATGTGTTTCAAATTACAATCTTACAGGACTGTGCCATGGGGTTTGGTGCTTTGGTTTGTTTTTGTTGTTTTGATTCATTTTGGTTTTGTTTGGTTAGGTTGTTTATTTATATTTTATTTGGTTTGGTTTTTAATAAATAAGACACCAAACATTTCAGATATTTACAAAATTTAAGTTTAATTTAACTTAAATTACCACAGTTTGTAAAACTGTAAAGAACTGACCTTGAGATTCAGACTTGGTGTATAAAAAACCTAACACTATTTTTTGGGGCACAGGAGGAGTATGTGGGATTTCTAGCAAAAGCAGATACAGTAGGTTTAGTCACCAGGAGCGTTAAGTACCAAAGAAATCAGAAAGAAAAGTGCACAATATTTTGTCACCTCCTTCTCTTGAAAGCCTGTAACCCAAAGCTCTGACTTACTTCAGACATAACCAAAAGTTATATAAACATACATTTCAGATGATATTTTAGAGATGTATGTAACTAATTTGAAGTAAAAGAGAAATGGCTTCCAGTTGCACCAGGGGAGGTTTAGATTGAGTACGATGAAAAATTATTTCACCTAAAAGGTTGTTAAGCGCTGGAATAGACTGCATAGGGAAGTGGTTGAGTCAACATCCCTGGAGGTATTTTAAAGTGTAAATGAAGTGCTGAGGGACATGATTTAGTGCTGGACATGGTAGCGTTAGGTTAAATCTTGGACTTAAGTATCTTAAAAGACTTTTCCAACCTAAATGATTCTACGGTTTTATAAAACCTTTTATTTTGAAGTACCTCTTAATCTGGTGAATTTGTGTGCTGTTCTGGGCTTCCATGCTTGGGAACAGCTGCATCTTGACAATATTGCGGGCTGAGACTTAGGAACTGCCTCGTTATGCACAACGTAATTTATGTGGGGAAAAGGCTCAAAAGTGAAGCCTGGAAAGATATACATACATTACTAAAGTCAGATTCTTTACCTGGACAACTGAAAGACTACAACATCAAAGCAGTTTATGATATACATCCATTCTCAAGCTTATTTATGATTCAATTTTTCTAAAGGAAAGTGGGATTGCTTTATCACTAAATATCTTTTTTTCTTTAACTCTGTTTACTTCCTAATCACTTGGACTATTCTTTTGAAGATAGTTTTACTGCTTAGGGATTTTCTTTGCTGAAGAGTTACCTTGTGTAAACACTTTGAATAAGCTGTGTCTCAGACAGTCTTGGTGTGGCAAACTCAGCTGCACACAGAGGAAAACCAAGCAATATAGAATGAATAAATTAATTAGAAAATATTTTAAAACTTTCTTCCATACAAATTCAAGCATGTTGTATCCTACCTACATGCACTTCATTTCATATTTCTATCTAGAAATACCTGCTGAGATAGCAAAATTACCTGAGAAACCACCTGGAGTACTGTGTCGAGCTCAGGAGCCCTCAGAACAAGGACAAGAACCTGTTGGGGTAGGTCCAGAGGAGGGCCACAAAAGTGATCAGAGAGCTGGAACACCTCTCCTATGAAGAAAGGCTGAGAGAATTGGAATTCCTCAGCCTGAACAAGAGAAGACCTTATAGTGGCCTTCTAGTACCTGAAGGGGGCCTACAAGAAAGCTGGAGAGGGACTGTTTACAAGGGCATGTAGCAATATGATGAAGGGCAATGGTTTTAAACCAGAGAAAGGTAGATTTCCTTTAGACATTAGGAAGAAGTTGTTTACTGTGAGGGTGGTGGAACACTGGAAGAGGTTGCCCCGGAAGGTGGTGGCGGCCCCATTCCTGGAGACATTCAAGGTCAGACTGGATGAGGCTCTGAGCAACCTGATCCAGTTGAGGATTTCACTGCTCACTGCAGGGGGGGTTGTACTAGATGACCTTTAAAGTTCCCTTACAATCCAAAACATTCTGATTTTATAATTCTGTGAGATGTACCACTGACAGATAGTTTAGTGTGCACACAGGAGATTTGAGGGGCGCCAGAGGGTTACTTTCTGATATCACACTATGAGGAGTCTTAAGTCTCTCCCATTAGCATGTCCTTTGAAGCTGAAAACCTAAAATGAAATCTGGAGCATTTTTTTGCTACTGAAAGTACATCTGGAAGTTATAATGAGTCATTATGCTCCACTTGCAAAAAGCTTGGCTTGACTTCACAAAGCTTTTATCTTATGTGTCTTTTATACAGAGCTAATTATTCAAACAAAATACTGAAAAAAAAAAAAAGGTAGAACAAAATAATTTTCCTCTTTGGAAAAGTCTTGTCTGTTGGAAAAGGGAGCAGGACTTAAATCAAAAGAAGAGACTGTTTCTTGTTTAGGTTGATAACAAATTCACTATTTTATAATGGACAATTTTCTTTTGATTCCTTTGAAACACCAATAACAATAATGATAGTACAAAGCAGATCTGAGAAGTTATCTAAATAATAATAACAAAAAATATCTGATGGAATTAATTCATATTTAACTTGTCTGACTAGCATAAACTATGTGAAAGCAGATTTTATAGAGAGAACCATTATAAAATGTTCTCATAATTCATGGTAGGTCTGGATCTCTGTGTTCTAACTAAAATTATTTTTGACAACTTCTAATTCATTGTAGGTCTGTATCTCTGTGATTCTTACTATAATTATTTTTGACAAGTTTATGTCTTTTTAACTTCCTTTTGAAACTACAGTCTTAAACAGCTCACTGAAGAAAGGAGCTGCACTTGACCATGCTATGACAAAAGAAATATCACTGTGATAATTGTTATACACTGAAATTCAAATCAAAAAATGCCTATAGCTTGTAGTATATTTTATTAAAGAAAACCAAGAGCAACAGCATTATCCTTTAATTTGTTGACTGTTTAAAATAATACCTGCATGTTGTCTGGTCATTTCATATGATTTTAGTTTCCAAGTTCTGATTTTTGAATTTAACTAATATTCTTTCAAAACTACAGAAAATTATACTGTAAAGTGCTGAATTCAATTTAGCCTACATAATCCTTAAATATACATCATTCAGATTCTATCTACCTCTCTCTCTCTCTCTATCTCCCTCTTTTATTTTATTATTTTCCTTTTTTTCTTTGACTTTCTACTTATTCAAGACTTAGTGTTTGAAGTAAAATTGGCTATGCTGACATAGTGCTAAAAGGCTTATTCTTTATCGAGGAACAACATAAATTGTTCAATTACTTACTAGACAAAAAGAGCTAGTAATATCACCTAACACTGATATATTTCTAAGAAATCCAAGAAAAGGCTAAGAAAGCAATTCAATAGTTTAACAGTAACATTTGATGTACTTCTTTGGCATTCTTCACAATGAATCTATTCCACATAGGACTTCAAACTCTGATGGCTTGACAGTTTATTCAACAGTAGCTGTAAAGAAAAACCTTTATCTAAAGTTATTTGGTCACTAACAGATACCATTTGGTAGCACTTTGAAAAATTAATAAGAAATGCATGAACCTTTCTCATGCATAGCAGAACAGTTCAGAAGACAGTCCTTGTCTTCATAACTAAAAGCATGGTAGATAAATGCCTTGTCCTTCAGACAGATAATATAGAATTTCTTGTGTCTGCATTCATCAGTTAATGTCCATCAGGACGGAATGGCCACTTTTAACTACAAAGAACTTTCCTAGAGACTTTCTGTACCCTCAGTAACAATCATTATTTCTTCAGTACTTTTTCAGTTAAAAGTACTTGAAAAAATATGAGGATTATATCACAGCTCACTAGGATAATGATCTCATTCCAAATATGTACATTACATAAAGTGGCATTTGAGAATGTGTCATGGTTTCTATGGTTACATAGATGCCAATCTAAATACCTTGCTAAATCTAAAGGGAATAAGTTGAGGCTAATTTATCCATATTGTTTATGTGGGGAGTGCTGTGGAGTAAACTTTTCTGAGAAATACAGTTGTTTTATGTCTTAAAGGTAATGTGTTGCTTCAGTCTGCAAGACAGCCTTGAAGTAAATAAGCATATGTTGCAGCTGATCAGAAGATGAGGGCCCAACAGCAGACTGTAGAGTCATGTTATCTAATGGTATAGACACACTAAGAATGTCTCAAATTTCTTTTAGTATCAATTAAAGTACTAAGAAATAAAGGAATGCTTTTTCCTTTAAATACTATGAAAAAATAGTAGTAATAATAATGATTTCTGTTCAATTATTTATAAGACTACTATTTTTACTTCATTATATTTTCCTCTACTTTTCAAGTCCTTAGGTTTCACTACACAAAAGAAAGGTTTCAAAATATCCTGAAACTAATAAGTAGCTTTTATAATTTATGTCTGAAAATATTTAATTTTCTGAGATTAATATTCAGCATTACAAAAAGCAAAACTTCTAATTTCAGCATTGTGTTTAAGAAAACTCAGCAAAAATATTACCTTATATTATGAAATTGCATTTTGTTTTTTAAACATGTTATGTGAATTTTAGCAGACTTTTACATTGCACATTAGACATTATTTTCTATTTTAATTATGTCACTATTTCTTCTGAGAATATGATATTAAAATTTTAAATAACTATAGGGGATGTTTCCCTTCCATTTGCTTAAATAAACAGCCATAGGGAATTTCATTATTTTCACCTTCATCTAGCAAAGTCAAATTATTATTCAGCACAGCAGCAGATGTAGAGCAGGAAAACTTCTAAAGGTTCCCACTAAAAAGATGACAAATGTCATCATGCCTTGCAGTCACTTAATCAAGTACAGTGCTAGCAACATTACCAAATGTATTTTGAAAACAGATAAATAGTTACTTCAGAAAGACATGGCAGAAAACATAGTGTTTGGACATAGTCTGATCTTCTCTCTAACTGAAAAACTGTACCTGTATGTGAAAATTAAAAACCTTTTTTTTTTTTTTTTTTTTTTTTAATTTTAGATCAGCCTGCCTATTATAGATAACACCTGCAAAAGCAACACAGCACAAAAGAAGCACTCAATACTGCCCTCAGAATGATTCAGAAGTATGCAGCAATATTTGCTTATCTAGTTCTTTTTTGACATGGCAAGAACTCCAGATAAGGACTGGGAGTTATCGTGTATGCTACATTATATGAGAGTGTTAGGTTGTAGTAGTAAGTTTATACAAACTATATCAAAAACCTAAGTGTCAAAGACATGACAAATCTGATTCATTCAACTTCTCCAGTGGAAGTCTGACATCGTTCTGGGTTTTCACATTGTATGGTTACACAATAGCTTCAAGCATATATTTACATGCAATGTGTCAAATGTGGGGTTTTATTCCCTAAGCACCATAGTGAAATGAATAATATGAAATAACTTGCAGTGATGGAAGGAAGAAAAAAAGGAGTTGAAACCTAAAATGCTCTGGAGCTGTTTGACACCTGCAGCTCCTTGGATTTTCAGATCAGCAGGGAGCCTTTCAGAGGTGTAAGGAACTTCTCCAGTGCTTCTCATTTTGGCATGACAGAAGAGTCAAGCTGAACAAATATTGCCTCTGTATATCTAATAGACTTGGCAGAAGTACAGCTTACTTAAGTCTTGGTGACAGATTTTCTCTGTCTCCCCAAGCTAGGGTAAGTACATCTGAAGGACTGGTAACTTATTCACCTCAAAGACTGTCATCTCTGTTGTCAGTACTTTTATGTTTAAGAAGCAGCAGTATATAAATCTCTAAGGGAAGCCTTTCTTAAGTTAATTTGGATATTTTGGGAAATTAATAATTATCCCTATGCATCTATTCTCTATAGCTAAATCTGTACTGATAAATGAAGTGAACCCAGGGGACACACCCTCCCCTCAAGATCTGGAAGCACAGAATGGTTTCCAGACACATTTCTTGGGCTTAATCTCTAATGTCAGATAATCAAACCACAGAACATTTGGTCCTGAGTCCTGGCATTTCTGGGACCCTAAGGCATAACCTCCTCAGTTAAAAATGTCTGAAATAGATGCATTTCCTCCATTTCCTTGCCTTCCTACTTTCCTTTCTCTCTGTCTACTCATCTGTCTGTCTTTCTGTCCAACCATCTTTCCTTCCATCTTTTTTGTTCTTTTGATCTGTTTTTCTTTCCATCTTTCTTGTCTTGCATTCTGTGTTCATCTGTCAAACTGTCTGTGTCTTTTTCTTCTCTTCTTCCTTTTCTTCTGCCTTATGTTCTTCCTTCCTTTTGTTCTGCACAGCACTGTTGCCTGAAGGGTAAAGCATGTGTTTAATATCTTGAGGCACTTCCTTCACATAGATCCATTTATTTCTTTTCTTAATTACTGTTCTTAATGTATTTCTAGGAATTTGTGGGTAATATTGTAGAGGGGAAAGAGCCTACACAAGGTTGTTTTGGGGATTTTTTAAAACTGTTTTTAGAGAATAAGTAATATGCCCTCAAAATCATCTTCTTGGGATTTGTTTTGTTTGGAGTTTGTTAGTTCACTACAAAAGAAACTCCATAAGCAAACTAACATGAATGCAGTATGTATACTGGGTTGATATTGACCTGAAAGACAGTTATAATCAAGTAACTTAATGGAGAATCACAGAATTACTCAGGCTAGAAAAGATCTCTGAGATCATCAAGTCCAGCCTATGACCCAGCACCACCACGTCGACTAGACCATGGCACTAAGTGCCACATCCAGCCTTTCTTTAAACACATCCAGGGATAGTGACTCCACCACCTCCCTTGACAGCCCATTCCAAAGTCTGATCACCCTCTCTGTCAGAAGTGCTTCCTGATATCCAACCCAAACCTCCCCTGACACAGCTTCAGACCATGCCCTCTCATCCTGTCACTAGTTGCCTGGGAGAAGAGTCTGACACCCACCCAACTACAACCTCCCTTCAGGTAGTTGTAGAGAGCGACAAGGTCCCCCCGAGCCTCCTCTTCTCCAGGATAAACAACTCCAGCTCCCTCAGACTCTCTTAATAAGACTTTCATTCTAGTCCTTTCACCAGCCTCACTGCTCTCATCTGGACCTGCTCCAGCACCTCAATATCCTTCTTGAAGTGAGGAGCCCAGAACTGTACACAGTACTGGAGGTGAGGCCTCACCAGTGCTGAGTGCAGGGGGAGAATCACATCCCTAGTCCTGCTGGTCACACAAGTCCTTATACAAACCAGGATGCCATTGGCCTTCTGGGCCACCTGAGCACACTGCTGGCTCATGTTCAATCAGTTGTCAACCAGTACTCCCAGGTGTCTCTCCACCAGGCCGCTCTCCAGCCACTCCTCCCCCAGTCTGTAGTGCTGCATGGGGTTATTGTGGCCAAAGTGCAGGACCTTGCGTTTGGTGCTGTTGAACTTCATACTGTTGGCCTCAGCCCATTGACCCAGCCTGTGCAGGTCCCTCTGCAGTGTCTTCCTACCATCCAGCAGATCAACATTCCCTCCCAGTTTGGTGTCATCTGCAAATTTACTGAGAGTAGACTCAATCCCCACATCCAGGTCGTCAATGAAGATGTTGAATAGGACTGGGCCCAGTACTGATCCCTGGGGTACACCACTGGTCACCAGATGCCAACTGGATGCAGCACTGTTCACCACCACTCTCTGGGCCTGGTCATCCAACCAGTTTTTAACCCAGCAAAGGGTGCACCTGTCCAAGCTGTGGACTGCCAGCTTTTCCAGGGGGACGCTGGCATGTATCTCTGGACAAATGAATCCTCACTGATTTATTTGTTCTATCAATATTATTATTGTATGAGAAGAAAGGAGAAAATTTTATGGGATGGAGTTAGTTCCATGCCCAGATTCAGTTAGTTCTGGATTGTTCTTGTGTAAGGCTCCTTTTCTTGGTCACAATTAATATTTTAGGATATTCTTGTACATAGGAGGATATTTTTGTAAAAGCAGAAAAGGACTTTTGTATCATGAGTGGTGATGGTACTCAAATCTCTGATTCCTTTTTAAAGATAAATTTTTGGGTGTTGAGTGATGTTCAGTGGCGATGTACAGCAAGTACTGTTTTGAATTACACAGAAGATCGAGACAACTTTTAGTGCTCAGACAGCAGGTAAGGCAAAATCTCCCAGAGGTGGAAAATGTATTTGACTATTAAGAAGGAAATGGGCCTTATGGATAAAGGACTAAATTCGTCTCTGCAGCCCATGAGTCCTGGCTGCCCTTTGACAGAGTGTTTGTTAAGCCACTTTCAGATGTTATCTATTTGCTTACGACCCTGCAAGCTGTTTTTAAAATATACAGTGTGAAGTCCACTCTTCATCTTTGGACTTTGCAAAACCTGTTTTGGTAAGTCCTGAGCAACTTGCTTTTAGCAGTACTTTTTACAGAGACCTCTTGAGAGCTCTTCAAACCTGAGTTATTCGACGATTTTATGAATGAACAATCAACAACATTTGAGAATACGTGTAGATTGCATTTGTTAAATAAGGCAAAATGGATTTTTTCTGAAGTGGTATCTAGATGTAACATAGAGATCTCATTATGCTGTCATATGGAATTACTCTGTATGTGAGTAACAGATTTTAATAGAAGACCAGTTCTTCGTGGTAAAAGTCATTGGAAGTTTTGCCATCCACAGAGTTCAGTGCTCTCATTCACAATTCATGAGTCATATTCTCTACTGCCTTCTGCTTTATGGAGTCACTGTCCCTGTGCACAATGGGCAGAAAACATTTTATCAGATCAGATTGGGCCTGAATGTTTTTCACCCTACTTACCAAGGACATTGTGGGTAAGAGGCACAGAGAAGGATGACTCATGTTTCTCCTCACTGATTTGTTTGAGGCCCTTCAAAGAAGGGTATATATATGCTGTGGTGGGAAGAAGTGACCCACCAAATGAGTGCTGTAGACTTCAGGGTCTCCTTGCTGCTACTGCAGGTCCATGACTCCCTTTTAACATTAACAAGTAAAATGCCTAACTTCAGGAATGGATAGCTATAGGCATATGGGAATCTGGTACATTAATTAAATTAATTAAATAGTGAATACACTTCTCATTTATATAGCTATCAAAATGCAGTCCACAGTAGTCTATTTATTTACACAGTTGTCTATCTGTCTCTTGAATACTGGGGACATATGGTATGGGAAAGAAGGCGCTTACTGTTCATAAGCTATCCATTATTTATTTCCAGAGGCTATATTGTAACTTCTTTTTTCCTACAGAGACTTTCTGTGTAATGCATATAACCCAACATGTAAGTTGCATTAGAGGTTATATTTAGTTGAGGTTGAACAAACAAAACTGGAAAGGGGATGAGAATGTTTTCTTAATGAAATATCTGGTGTGGGAATGCATATCTATTGGGAATCTTTCTAATTGGCTTGATCCATCTAGAAAGCTTTGGCTATAATGTATTTTATAAATTAGAAATAACCACAACCAAGAGTATAGACTGTGTTTCTCATGTTACTACAGGATCTATTTATACTGTGAAAAAGGTTTTCTGTGTGTAAAACAAGACAGATGTACCATTTATGATAATAAAATCTAGGTGCTTTATTTGTGAGCACTATTGAAGTGCAAAGAATAAATTCAAATTTATTACTAAATAACTTGCCATATTTTGTAAAATTTGCCATTCTGTTGGTAGGATTTGCCAGTCAGTAACATGATATGATGGTAAACATAACCTTCTGAAAATTCCTCGTAATTGGAAATCCAGTAGCATTATTTTAAAGACTGGAACAATTGTTCTTATAATATTATTTCCTCATGTTATTATATGAGAACAGTTTCCTTATTGAGAGGAGTTACTAACATTACAAACACTGAAGTGCTGAAAGCATTTAAAACATTTTTACTCTGTGCGAAGCAGTGCTTTAAGAGTCTCTGTATAAAGGCACAGAATAGTTTTCTTCTGGTTTTAGATGTAAGGTGGTTAGAGTTGTTGGGCTTGATATATGGCTTATTGCTCTCACTGTTTTAATTCCATTTTTCACTTAGAACTTTGGAAAAAAAAAAAACAAAACAAAACAAAACAAATAAAATTGTTGTTGGGTTCAGCAAGTATAATCAAAAAGTTATAAATACAGTTGCTTTCTGAATGACACATTGCATGGAATTGTGCTGGGTGTTGGGCAGTATCATATAAAATCCAAACTTTCTATATTTAATTCTTAATCCTAAGCTTCTGAGAGAAGAAATATTTAAAAAGCAAGGAAGAGTGGTGGTGTAGCTTGTGTCTGAATGAAAGGGCCATAGCCAGGCACCTGAATACTGCCATGTTTGCACATGCACCCACACATATGTCAAACTCTGACAGACACAACAGCTGGTATTTTTAAGTTTTCTATGTGGAGACACAGAGAAATTTTTAGATGATCTGTAGTTATTTGAGTCTGGTAACTTTTCAACAAATACTGAGGAAGCACTTTCTGAGAAACGTAAGAACTTTGAAAATTGTCTACATTTGTCAATATGTGCACAATTGCTGTAGTTACGTAGCTGTCATTCCCAAAATAATTAATTGTCTCTTAAATCTGTAGTAAATACTTTTTTGTTACTTTCATTCATTTTATCTTTCTTATTTCCTTCTCTGATTACTTTCTGGAAGGAATGGGCTAATAATTGAAGTGTCTAGAGTTTTGAAATTTCTCAGTGAAATAGTAAAAATTCTCATAAAGTGTCAGAAGTACTCTTAGAGGGGATGAAACCTCCAAAGAAATGACAAGTTGGATGGGCCTTGAGACACCCATGGGAGCACGGTGCACACATGAACTGCAAGGTCTGCTGACGCGATTCTGGTGTTGAGCATTGGCTGGTGTTCCAAGTACAGCCTCAGCTTGCTTAAGCAGCAATAACTATGATGCCTTTCTTCATGCCAGCAGTATTTGGTGTCTCCTCATCTTACGGCATTTGGTACAAGTTAAATAGGGGGATGTTCTGCTCAAGACTTTACTTGGGCCAGTAGGATGTTTGCTGCATCACCTGCACTGTAGCTTTTCAAGGCTAGAAGGCCAGCAGTGTGAGTGAAGGTCATGTCAGGAGTTTTCTTTGGCTGTAAATGTAAGCAACAAAAATTTAACATTACAAAAAGATGTCTGTAGCTTGCCGAATAGCAATATCAATGTTCCTGTTGCCTGCAAGTGCTGAGTATATGCCACTTCCAACTGCAATATCTATTTCATTCTTACTTCAGAGACAAGGCAATGACTGAGATTTCATAACTTTGGCCTCTGAAGTCGAAGCTCTCTGGGCTGGTGCCTTGAGTTCTGGTTTAATGTTAGTGTGAGACAGGAGTCAGTTGCAGAGGGGAATTCCTAATGCTGGTCAGAAGGGTACAGAAGAACACATAAACATATGTGTAAACCCGAGATTTTGTTTATGACCTTTTTTACAATAGCCAACAAGTGGATGAAGGAGTCCAGATGGGCATGTGCTTTTTCCAACTCCGAAAGCTACATGAAATCTCTCTTCTCCTTGACCCTCTGGGTATCTTCTTCTCATACCCCTAGATCTGTACAAAACAACCAACCCACTTGCGTGCATATTTGTACCTTAAACCTCTCTTCAGAGTATCAGGAGTTTGTATAGCTCTGTAGCCCAAACATTGACTGTTACAACAATACAGTAAGAAGTATAAACATTTTTGTTGTCATCTTATGCCAAAGACCTAACAGATATGGAACCAGGGAGCCTTGTAATGTGTCACTGCTTCAGTAACCTGCATGTCAGGGTGATGGAAGATTGGGAAATTTGTTAGTGACTCAACATGTGTGCATCTGAAGCAAAGGACTGTCTGGGTTGCCTGCCTATGGTGAGTGAGAGTCAGTTTGCAGTCTTGTATTTAAAGAATGGACAGGTAAATGCTGAAACAATATTGCGGTTTGGCAGTATAATGGTTTAGAGTAGAAAGGATTAGGAGCAGGTAACCTTTGACAAAATACTGTAAAAATTTTCCCTTGAGTAATCGATATGTATTTACTGCCTTAATTTTGTCTCAGGTTTTTTTTGGCACATCTCCAGAAGCTCAGCTCCTCTCATTTTTCAGATCTCCTTTATTTCCCAAATGCCTGTCTGATTTATATTGAACAGTTTTTGGGAAACAAAAAAAAAATGATCCCAAGCCCACATGCCACAAATGAAAAATTTAAGACAGAAGATTTCACTGAAGGAGGGAGGAAGGAAAGCAGAGTTTTAGTAATATGGCCAGGGGAAAAAAATGGAATTTATAAACCATTTCAAACTTAGCAACATTGGAATACATTTATTAACTTACTGTCAAATCGTTACTTGAAGTGTTATGTCTGCCTTGGGACCAAGGAGGAAAAGACAGGCTAATGGCATCACCATTGTGCTGTGGAGAGGAAACTCGGGGTGGTACCAGAGAGCCCGCGGCGAGGAGGAAGGAGGCTGCCCTGGATGGGAGCTCATGCATCTCGCTTCCCCACTGGAGGAAAGGACTGAAGCATGACTCTCCCGAGGCAGTGTATCTTGCATTGCTGCCAAATCTACTGCTTTTGGCAGCAGTCTAACGCTTTTATGAGTCATCTATCATCCTACCATTTTTTCAGTTTTTCTATCACCAGTGTGAAACAACAGATTTTCCCCTCCTCCTTTTCTAATCCTGCCCTTGCTGTCTGTTTCCAGGCTGCTGTATGAGCAACATGCATGTGCTCATCTATTGCTGCCCGATGACGGGAACTTGTCCCTTTGTCACCCTCCCTAAGTGCTCAATGGGCTCTATTCAGCTCAGCTTCCTCCCCGTCCTTTTTCTGAGGAAAAGAGCTGGCAGGTACAGGTGCCGAAGCATGTGTTAGGATATAGGTTAACTTGTACTGCTGTGAAATGCATCCCAGTCTGTATATATGTATCAGCCATTTAGTAGGGAAGGGGGCCAGGTTAAGGGCAGACTGGCGTGTAGCCATCGCATTGGCTACTGTATGAATTTCAAATATTACTAGGTAGAGGTGTGGCTACTCAGTGTCCTTTACTCAGGTCTGAGACTAAAGACATGATCTTAAGCATTATGGGAAGCTGCCAGCGCTCCTGTGGCTGTCTGTGAAACTCTTGTTTTGACACACATACCCTGTTCTTGTAAAACATCAAGATACAAGTTCTGTATTCATTTCAGCGAACAGGAGAATTGAATTCTCTCTTCATTAGCAGTGCGTGAAACGGTGTCTGCTGGATGGTTCAGGGCTTTGATTTTTATTCTAAACCCAGATGGAAATATTTGCATAAGTCCTACAGTAGTCCTTTGTGGGGGCTTTTTAGTTCTTCTCACCCCAGTTAATATTGCAAACTTAAGAAAGCCTCTAAAATTAATCTTTTCCATTATGCTCGTTTCTAAGTATTACAGATATGACAGAAAGATCTAGAAATCACAGCTAGTGCTGCTTTCCAACAGGCTGTGAAGCTGCAGTGATTATTTGTGTGTCGTGTGTGTGTTTATCTCTTTTGGCTAGCGAGACCTTCCACGTTTCCCCATTTTTATTTCCTCTCTCCCCACACTCCTTCCCAGCTGCCATAACCAGTGCAGTACTCGCCCTCTGGCCAGTATGTGGAATAAGCTGTTTGTGAGGCTGCTGGTTATGCCTCTCAGTCCACCACTAGACAGGACACATGCAGAGACGCTTGGCATCTGCGCTCTGACTTGCTGTCAAGCAGTCTGGTACCACCTGGTACCCTCTGGTCCAGAGTTTGTTGCTGTACTTGGTCCTGAGTACTCTGCAAAGAAACCCTCCCTGGGCCAAATGCATCCCCAGAGCAGCTTCTGCTGTGTTCTTGTAAAAGGGATGCATTTGGCAGGTTCAGGCTTTGCACTGCCAGAGAAGCAGGACATTGAATAATATTTGTTGTTGTTTCATTGAAATTCTACTTGCAGCTGTAGCTACAGCTCTTAGCCTGCATGGAAAATATCAGTGATTTCTTGGGTTTTCTTTTTTCAATGCAGCAGATCCCTCATTTCCTCCCTGGGAGCCACTGTGCTTCGGGTTGTCTTGTCTCTGCCTACTGTCAGTGTGATAGAGGAGGCTACATATGCTCAGTGCCCTGTACAAGGGGTAGAAGCATTTAATGAGACAAGACCTGAAGGATCTGGAAGTTGAAGAGGGAGGCTTTTTACTCAACATACTTTATTATATTGGAATTAGTATTTATTTTACATGTAAATCATAAGTGAATTCCCCTTTCTCTGTTGCCTTTTTACTCTACCAATGATTTACTTTCCATTTCTATGTTAAGTAATATGGTGCCTGTACAGCATTTATTTTTTTGTTTATATTTCTTTTCCTGTTGAATATAAGTAACAGCCCAGCGTCTCTCCAGTAGAAATTCTGCAGTCCAGGCTGTCACAGAGATCCTTTCATGAGCCATATCCTTCTCAAACTCCCTGCGATTGCTTTTTAAATGCTGGGGTCAGTGAACCTTAAGTTTTAGCATTGAATTTGTTAGAGATGCCATTTTGCATTCACTGAGAAAGTGCTGTTGCATTTTGACGCTATTTCCTTTTGCCCTGCATCTTGTTTTAGACCAGTGTGGAATATATTCAGAGGTGTGTTCTCTGAAGTGTAGTAATGAGTATGTAATAGCCTAGATTACCAGGCTGCTTGGCTCTGTACATGTGTGTGCATGTGTTTCATATGCAAAGTCTGTGTTCATCCCGAGGTGCTTTCTGCATTATGACAGCACGGCAATCAGCATAAAATCAAGAAAGGACTAAATGAGCACTGCATATGCAGTAGTCAGGGCATTTTGAATCCATTTCCAGTTGCCACACATGTAGCTGTTTTTAATATCTTTTGGTGACAGGTTTTATGACATTAGAGGTCTGAGTGAAATTGTTACCTCTTTCATTCCTCTAAAAGCATATAGTTGTAACAACCTTTGGACCAAATCCAATCTCTCTTTCCCTTGGAATGCAAGTGTTGGGAGTATAAAAACCACCACAGCTGCAGTGTTTAGGTCTATGGGGTAGGTGCAAGCAGTAGAGAGCTGATAACTTCCATGCTAGCTGTTTTCACGGTGTGTTGAAGATACTGAGAAGGTTGGCAGTAGCAGTTGGTGAGCCTGCAAGCATACAAATTACTGGCCAGTGCCCCGTTACAACATCTACATAGCAGGCACAGATATGTCATAGCTACACAGCTGTTCCACCCCTCCTGTGACATTACATATTGTGAGTGAAGCCTATCCAATCTCTACACTGAGCTTTTCTTCCTCAGGGGGGTATCGCTGGACCTAGCAGCCTCAGTATGTAACATTGTTGTCTACATTAACAATGTTCTGATGCCAGATTTGATAATTCTGCAACTTTGGACTACAGCCTACAAGATATTGGTTGTTGTCCTCCTTTCTTTTTGCACATCTCTGAAAATCACAGTCCACCCATTATTTAACTTCCTCCTTCCATCATGTTTTTCTTTCTCAGTATGCCTTTTAAACTAAAAAAATTACCTACACAAACTAACCGAAAAGTTGTATATATATAACAACTTCCTTTGGGTTTTTGTATTACTTGTATTACCCAAATCAGGTTACCCAGCTGGAAGATACGTTATGAGAAAGCACATCTCTGAGTGGAAGGAGGTGATGATAGCCATGCAAAGTAGGTAACAAGTTGCACAGAGCAATAGAAACAATTTTTTCAAAGGCCCCAGGGGTTGTTCTCACTTATATTTGTTTGATGCTCAACCGAAAAAAAAGGAAATTTCTCCACTTCTCTTTAAATAAACTTTTTATCTGGAATTTCATGGCTGCATGTCAACCACTATAGCTAGATTTGTCTAACTTCTTGTCAAGTCAGGGTTTATTTGTACAAAACTAATTTTAGGGGTTTCTTTTCTATGAAAAATGTTACGGTTGTTTTTTTTTTCCCTTTGATTTAATTTGTCAGTATCATGTAGGATTTCTGCCTCCATCTCCGTATCCATCTCTAGTCAGTTTGTGGATGATGGCACAGATTTGACATTTGGGGTTTTTTCATGACTTTTAGGGAACTAAGAAAGGCTGACAGTCAATGGCTGATTGGTATGATAGGAGAGGTCAGATGTAGGATCGACATCACTTTGTGTAAAAGTAAATAAAACACTGCTGAATTTTTAACTATTTGTGGTATGCTGAATTTGGACTTTGGTATACAAACTAATTAGGTATAGAAACACTTAATAAAAGATATGAATTGAATTCAAATATAACCTATATCAACATTTTTAGATTTGCTGAAACATTTTTTGTTTTGTTTAGTTTTGTTTTTTTTAAATTATGAATGTAGAAGATACGGATGCCTAACAATGTGAGGTCCCAGCAGGAGGATTATTATTAAAAGTCTTGTGAAAAAGAATTATTTTCAAATTGCTATAATTCTACCAAGCTGTTTTACCATTTGTTTTCCATAAGTATGAACTAAAACAACTCATTGTTTTACTCTCCAAGTATAGTTTGTACTAGTGATATAAAAACAATATCAGAGGCTTCTGTTTCTTACTGGGAAATTTATACATTGTGCTACCACAAAACTAGAAACTCAGTTATATTATGTGAGCAGGTATAAACTTGAGACCAGCATCAGATAATAATTTTTGTCTCTTTATTTAAAATATGATATACACAAGTATAATTTGGCTTAAGGATCAGAGACCAATTTATGTTTGAAGTGCTAGAGGGAACAGTTTTTCTGTTGGCTTTATATGAGTTACACTGAACCCTTATCCAATAGTCACAAGGATGTCAAGTTTTGGGGAGAAATTGAGTAATCCTTTAAAAAGAGGGGAGCTGGTAGTAACAGAGCTATGGATTATCTGTGGATTTAGGAATTCATCTTTAGATTGTCTATAGTAATTTTTCTAGGAAAGGTAGTAATTTCTTGAGAAAGTGGTAGGAAGTTAATTTAAAACAAAATAAACCACAGAAAAACATCAGCACATGCTTTGAGTCCCCAGTGATGACATTCAACTGTGGAGGCTTTCCACGTGTTGTGGATAAGTAAACAAATGGATTATTGAAATTGTTGCAAAAACACATGCTTTTTGCCTTAGACTTGATCCAGGAAAAATAAGCTGTAAAATGAGCCATATTTTGAAGCAGCATATGCATAAACTCTTGCCCATCGATTGCAAGGTAGAATCACTTTAACTCCAGTTTTGCTTGGAGGAGAATACTGGCTAATTCTTAAAAAAGGATGCCACAAATGATATTTTCTTGAATCACTTAACGATACCAAAACAAAGATGATCATTCTAATTTTGCAGTAAGAGATAATAGAAAGATAAAAAGCTGTTGTAGAATATGAATATTAATTTGTTAACCATATTGAAAAAACCCTTCTGACCACTTAGCCCTGTGTTTTTGAAGCAGTATCCTGGGTAGTAGCTGATTGAATCCCATTAATTTAAATGAGCGTCAAATGACAGTCTGTATCGACCTCTTTGAAAATTGGAGGTTTAGTTCTTTATTCTTATTCCTTTCAAACTATTGTTGAAGACTTTCATGTATTTAGTGGACTTTCAAAGGCAGACATATATAGTGCAGTTAAAATACTACAATTTAGTACTTGCACTGCCTAAGTTGTCATTTCCCACAGAGTAAAAGAGTATAGTTAAAACATGTTTTATTTGATGATGCAAAATTCAAGGCTTCTGCTTGTTCACAGTGTTACTGATGAAAACTTTATTGCCTGTTGTCAAAAAAAAAAAAAAAGTTAATTTAATTTTTGAAACTGGAATCTAAATCTTAGGTCATACATCCTTTATAATTACACACACTTACTGGGATGGCATATGGTGAAAATATATAGAACTTTGTGATATAAAAGAAATGGAAGGTAATGCTAGGCTTTTATGTTGATTGCACCTGTATGGGGGCTTTATAAGCTTACAACTTGAATCATTTCTAGATACAGACTCAACATAGCTCTAACATAACTAGTAATGCAAGGCTTTTTCTTTTTTCCCCTCTTTTTTTTTCTTCTTCTTCTTATTTCTTTCTGCTGACTGAATGATAGGTAAAGCAATTTTCAACAAATGTCTCCCAATAGGCTGTCATCATGGAAGCCTTATAATGTTGCATTTTAACCTTAGCACTGGCGGCTATCCAGAAATTATTTAGTTTATGCCAAACTGTTCTGCACAAAGCACTTGCTCTTTTACTATATGGGAAGAGAATAAACTTTAGAACTTAACGTTCCCTTCATCTTCCCATCATTTTATCAGAACTTTTTCATCTGTGTTCTAAGCTTATGAGGATGTAGCAAAAAATGAAATAGCAACATTTTCCTTTTTTTTCTTGGGGTGATCTCAATTTCATTATGGAAGGAGAACTTTGAGAACTCCCGGCTGAATTATGTGCCAAACTGCCATTTGTACCTTTCAGAATGTTTAGTGTCAGAATTTGATCATTATGAGAATAAATTCTACTTCATTATATCCAAGCTGTTTTCTCTTTAGCAGTTTGCTTTAAAACTCTTATATACACCCTAGTGCACGGACTCCGGTGGTAATGTTACTGCATTCTGTATAATCTTTTTTAGTTGTTGTTTTATGTATACATCCATTAATTCTTTAGTGTGGGCTGTGAGCTTTAAAAACAAATAAACAAAAACCTAGAAGATTAATAATCCCTTAAATTAAGCCTGAATATATTTTTTTTCAGGATCAAGTAATGAATAAGCTGGTGGTCAGGTCTGGTAGTTATAAAGGCTCACAGATTTTCCTTGACCAGTTTCCGAAAACTTGCACTTCTAAAATTCCAGCAAAGCAATTTGGAACTGAAGGTGCACATTTTAGCTAATCTCTATTGTGAAGCATAGTTGTCCTGAGTTAACTAGGTGGAAGGTACATTTTATAATAAATTCATAAAATCTTGAAATAATCTTCCCATATGGTCTGCATTTCTTTACCAGTAAACACTGTAATAACTTATAGGTAGAGATGAGCAGGTATTTGCACAACATTGTTATCGCATACATATGAAATGATAGACTTGTTGGCGGTACTTCACATTAAATTTCACATAATGAAAATGCAATTTTGAGTTATTCCACAACTAAAAAAAAAATCATTATTTCCAAACTCTTGACAAATAATCTCTTGCTTTGACCTGTGCAAGGTAGTCTGAAACTGCAGCATGGTACAGCTCCATGCTGTGGAGAGGAAGGGAAGGAGTTAATTCTTATCCTTCCCCTTCATTGTGGGAAGGAGTATCTGTGGTTTTGCAGATCTTTCCAGGGACAGTATTCAGAGGGAAGATAATACCTACAAATAATGCCTTGTGTTAGAAATTGATCCACTCCTTGAAATTGTTGTCATCTTGCACTGGCTCAAGCAGCCAGTATTTTCATCTCCTCCTTCTACTGAATTTTTCTTTTTCTTTTCTTTTTCTTTTTCTTTCCCCCCCCTTTTTTTTTTTTCCTTTAAATAATAAAAAAAACCCACTTCTGCCTTTTCATGAGAGGAACTTTCAGTCATGCATTAAATGATTCCTGGTTAGACAGTGCTTTTTCACAGATAGGGCATTGGCCTCAGAGTCACCGGACTAGATCCTGTTCTGAATTTGGCTATTAACTAATAGAACAACCTAGAACTAGTAATTCGATTGATTTTAAGTATAGGTCAAAGTTGTTGCAGAAGAGCCAACTACTATATGCTCAAGTATTTAAATATGGACAAGGAAGCCTAAGTTGAAGCTTCCTGCTTTAGAAGTCTTGACCTCTGTGGTTTCTTTCCTTTAATTTCCCCTTCATTATCCAGTGTTCAGAGACTCAACTGCACATAATTTACCCACTGTAAAGTTAAATATTTTCAGTCAGTTCACTTACTAAGGTTAGTGATGCCATTTTGTCCAGCATTTTTTTCCACTGTGGTTGCAGTAGTGGAAATGTAAAATTGTCTTAAGAACAAGGACGTATGATAAGGGTGAAAGCACTGACTTCTATTGCTAGAATCTTTAGAACAATAAAAAAACAAAACAAAACCTAACAAAACAAACAAAACCCAAACAACAACCTGTGAACAACCATAGTATTCCAGTTGACTGGGACCTTATGCTATCAATTCACAGAAAGATTCTCTAAAATATCTGAAATGTGGGAACAAAGAAACTAAGAACAGAATTCACAGGCACCCAAATTCTCCAGAGATTATCTTCTGAGATTTGCTGAGTGGAAAAGTGAAAACATGTTTAGTAAAAATAGGAAGGAAAAGAGAATTCTAAATTTAGACAGTATTTACTTATTTAAGAGACTTCACACATTTTGTAGTCAGAGAATTTCCCATTCAGTCTGTTTCTTTGACGTCAGTGTGTTCTGTTCCTGTAAATGATTTCTACTACCTGAAGAGTATAATTCCCCAGATGTTGCTGGGGGAAAAGGCAGTGTTTCGCTAATAAGAATCTCATATAGTTTATTAACTTAAAACTTCCAGGAGACATTACTGGTTGCAGGGATAAGGGTCAGGTCTCTTTGTGGATCTATCTTCTGTTGGCTTTCAGCCTAACGGCTTTAGGGGACATTAGTTTGGAACTGAGCAATATAAGCAGAAACAAGTCTGGTGGGAGCTCACAGATGCTTGTAATAAAAATTGTTAAAAATGGTTTCATTAGTTTGCAAAAAGCAGATTTCTTGGAATACTGTACCTTCTTTTGCCAGGAATATTTAATTTCTTTTATGTTCTGTATGTGACAAGTGCAAGCAGAAGATAGCTCACAATTAATTATCATGATAAATAGGACTTAAAATGAGCACTCAGCATTTTTCCATTTGCATGCTGAAAACAAAAGATAATTGGGTAAAAACAATATGGCATTTAATACAACTGTTTCTTTAAGTGGCATATTTTTCCAAAAGATAAAGAGATATCAATCTTCTAGAATTACATAATATCATAGACATATAAGTATAACTAATCAGATATGCCACGTGCCCTCATTTTGTAAGTGCAATAGCTCATTTAGCTGTTAGCAAAACTTTGCTTAGTGATGCATCAATAATTAGAAACTGTCACTGTCTGTATATGAATAACACTTTTTCTCCCTCTTGCTATTTAAAAAAAAATAAAAAAATCACGTATCGCACTTCATCTGTCCTGGAGTACAAACATAGTTGGACACTTCAAGATGTCTGTATAGAATTTTTTTAATATCACAAAGAGTATAATTTTTATGCTTACAATTACAAACATTCATTTTATATCCAGTAGGCTTATAGGAAGGGTAGCTCTTGAGGCTGCACTACTCTATGTAGCATTAGTTTTCATACAACTGAGAGCATGTGTTTTAGAAATGAAAAATACATTGTTTTCTTATTTGAAAGGAATATTTATATTTAAACCTGCTTAGAAGGTCAATGGCAAGTCATTTACTGGTGATTTTTTTTAGCAAACAGGCTTCTCTGAGTTCATAGCTGATCATCCATTAGGGGGAATGGGTGCAGTGAAGGGCAGAGTGAACCTATGTCTGTCAGTAACTAAGCTGCCAGAAGCCATTAAACCACTGTAAGCCTGGGCTGCAAACAAGACAGACGATATTGCTAGATGGTAGTGTTTCAGGAGCTTTTTCTTTGCTGATCAAAAGAGTGTCTTTGCAAACCTGCCCCGTAACAGATCACCTTTCATGAGGATCCAATTCCTCTGTTCTCCAAAGCATGTGTTTTATGTGTAACATCACTTTGTGTGTAGCCTTCTTCACTGGTGCTGTTGCTGCCTTTCAACTGAGTAGCAAAGGAAGGACAGTGTATCTGTATGTACAGATTTGGGGTCAGGCACATTGCATGAAACTACTTTTAATTCATGTTTGGAAGCCTATCCTGTTCCTCTTAAAAGTTGCTGCTGTCAAGGGTTAGAGCTGGGCTGGCCACTTGATAAATAACAGACACTCTCTATTAACCCCTCACCCTTCCCAAAGGGGAATAGAAAGGGAATAAGGGAGAAAGACTTGGGGAATAGAAGACTAGAACAGCTTTAATGAAAAGATTAACAATAAAATGAAATATATACAAATATATACAAAACCAATATTAAACCAAATTCCTTGATGGCATTTACATAACAATAACCACTGATTCTGTGGAGCAGGCACTGGGAAGTCCCAAACTGGGCTGGGACTGGATTCTGTAACACATGGATCAGGATCAAAGGCAGAATAGACAGAGTCCTCCTTGGGTGCTGGCTGTTGAAACAGAGAGCTTGACCCTCGTGATCTCTCAGTGTTATACTGACTAGGATTTATATAGAATGGAATGGAATACCTCGTTGGTTAGTTCAGGGTCACCTGTCCTTTCTGGTCCTCCCCAGAGGTGCAGCCTTTTACTTTTTGCACCCCCCAGTGTGGTACACAAGATTGAACAGTGACTTTGGTTTCTACAGGAGCAAGTATAAGCAAGAGCCTTTCTGCACACCAATCCTTGGTAGTAACTGTAAACATGAAGCATTATCACTTCTAGAAGCAGACACTGCAAATATATGCCCTTAATTTCAGAAATTGCAGTTAGTTAGACTGAGCTGAAAAGTAAAATCACTGAGGTAAGTGAAAAAGTAAAAATCACTGAACAAGTAGAATCACTGAACACATAGTGGCTGGAGAGCTGCCAGGCGGAGAAGGACCTGGGACTGTTGATTGACCGCCATCTGAACATTAGCCAGCAGTATGCCCAGGTAGCCAAGAAGGCCAATGGTATCCTGACCTGTATCAGGAATAGTGTGGTCAGCAGGAGCAGGGAAGTGATCATTCCTCTGTGCTTGGCTTTGGTGAGGCTGCACCTCGAATACTGTGTCCAATTTTGGGACGCTCTTTACAAGAAGGACGTTGAGGTGCTGGAGAGGGTACAGAGGCTACAAAGCTAGTAAAGGGTTTGTAGCATGTCTCTTATGAGGAAAGGCTGAGGGATCTGGGGCTGTTTAGCCTTGCGAAGAGAAGGCTGAGGGGAGACCTTATTGCCCTCTACAACTACCTGAAGGGAAATTGTAGCGAGGTGGGAGTTGGTCTGTTCTCCTTGGTGACAACTGATAGGACAAGAGGAAATGGCCTGAAGTTGAACCAGGGGAGGTTCAGGCTGGATATTAGGAAACATTTCTTTACAGAAAGGGTTGTCAGGCATTGGAATGGCCTGCCCAGGGAGGTGGTGGAGTCACCTTCCTTGGAAGCGTTTAAGAGGCAGTTAGATGTTGTCCTTAGGGACGTGGTTTAGTGGGTTTTGATAGGGCTGGGAATAAGGTTGGACTTGATGATCTCGGAGGTCTCTTCCAGCTGAAACTAATGTCAACATTCACCAATTCCCTGAACACTCCAAATGGGATCAAACCCTGCAGTTTATGCTTGCAGAAGACAAGAATGATGAAAACTTTTTCTACCTGTGAGGTACTAAAGTTGAAAATATCGTGCTTATTCCTTACAGGGAGCCTGTGGTAGGAATGATAACTGAGTGCAGATCTTCCAAGTTCCAATCAGGAATTTTGAACAAAAGGTCTTCTTCCCTGAATATTAACAATGTTCTAATACTTTAAAGGTGCCTTTTTCAAAAAAGCAGTCAATGTAAGTTGTTCACATGCTGCTGATGCTTAAAATCACAGACATTTCTTTCTGTAGCTATGGACAGAATTTTCATCAATGCAAATCTCAGAGGAACAGGGAGGTAGCAAATGACAGTATGACAATCTCCTCAGTGAAAGCTCAGGGCTTGATCCTACATTGTTCAGTTATATAGTGCTCTCAAATAACCATAGGTAGAAGCATCTGGGCAGATCTGGTCTGATGCTGCATAACACAGAGCTCCGTGAGCTGACCATGGAACTCTTCCTGGCTAGAAGCAGTACAAGGTCTAAGAAGGGAGAACATAGCAAAACATCTCAACTGTACACAGGAGATTGTATTCAAGCCCATTTTTCTTCAGAATACTATTCCCTGTTACATCCCTTTCTGTTTTTTTTTTTTTTTTTCTTAGTGTCCTTGAGAAGACGGGAATGAGAATACGAGAGGACTTGAGACTTAGATAAACTGACAGAGGACAATCACAATACACAAGCTTGGCTACCTTGTGTTGCAGTGTCACAGCTCTGTGCTCTCTGCTGCACACTCTTGGCCTAATGCAAACTTAAATGAAGCCAATGGAAACCTTTCCACTGACTTGAACAGGTTCTCGATCGGAGCTCAGACGATGGCCTGCCTGGACTAAACTCTTAATTTAAATGAGGTAAAGAGAGCTCAAATTACAAAACACCATTACTACTTACAATATATACTATAGAATATTTACTAATATACTTTAATGCATGGTCTTAGATAATGTTCTGTGGAGATTTCCATTAATTGTCTCTATGATGGTTCTTGTAATGTTTACTTACCAAGTATTAATTGGGTTCTTATATAGCACAGTACATGGAAAAAACCCTCTTTAATCCTTTAACTGACTTTAAATGCTCAGTTGAAAATAATTATTATAAAAGATTAATAAAAAGAACTTTTTTAAGTTAACAACAAATTAAAAGTTTAGGAAAAAAAACAGATGTTATTTTATTGT
>WTSP01019805.1:0-38651 GCA_025331215.1 Actenoides lindsayi
TATCACTGCCTGACAGCCTAAAAAGTCCCTCCCCAGCTTTCTTGTAGCCCCCTTCAGATACTGGAAGGCCACAATAACGTCTCCCCAGAGCCTTCTTTTTTCTAGACTGAACAAGCCCAACTTTCTCAGTCTGTCCTCACAGGAGAGGTGCTCCAGCCCTCTGATCACCCTCGTGGCCCTCCTCCGGACACATTCCAGTATGTCCAGATCCTTCCTGTAACAGGGGCTCCAGAACTGGACACAGTGCTCCAGGTGAGGTCTTGCGAGAGTGGAGTAGAGGGGGAGAATCACCTCTCTTGACCTGCTGGCCACGCTTCTCTTGATGCAGCCCAGGATACAATTGGCCCTCTGGGCTGCAAGAACACACTGGTGGCTTTAGCTACTTGAGGGGGGTGGGTAATCTAACCCCCAGATTGCAAAAGACAGCAACTTAACTCACACTGGAATGGGCACACCTTTTGGCCACCCCAGGGTGTAGAAGTTCCCTACTCTTTCCAACGCAAGCAACTGTCTGTCCCGTAATCACATACCCATGAGCAGATACCGCTCCTCAAGCTGCTGTAACGTTCCAACTGCCAAATCTCAAATACTCCAGCTTCCACCAGCATCCTTCAACAGCATCCACATAAAATACCAGTACACAGCCACATCACTCACACTACCAGGAGAACGGCCAGAGTCAGACCTCCAGAAAGCGCACTCTATGCTTGGGAAGGCTACAAGAGTCTGAAACAGATGCCCTCTTCACCACAAAGTACTTTTTAGCAAGTGAAATTGTGCAATTGTCTTAGCAGCAAATGCTTGACAGTCTTATTTCATTTTTCCTAATGACCAGAGTTAAACGATTGCAGGTTTTAACAGCGCCGGCAAATTATCAAGACCCTCTACATTACATGGTCAATGGTCCTTTTAATAGAAAAAGCAATAATATACAGTTGTTTGTGCCAACTAAAACTCGTTAGAAAGTATTAGTTTAAGGTAACAGTTCAGCAGCTATTAACAAGCGCAAATTTCTACAGTTCTCACTTGTGACACCATAATCCTAGCAAAGCTGGCAGCAGAAAACCATTCCTTTTGTTCTAGAAGATCTTGGCGGGAGGGAGCAGAGGGGGGAAAAGGGGAAAGAAAAGTTAACAAAAACACTGCTTTGTAGCAAGAGTCAAAGTTTTTCAATAATCACCATTTTTTTCACTAGCATAACATTAGAATTGACTTTTTGTCTTGCTGACATAGCAACTAAAAGTTGTGTTGCATTGACCATATTGATTGTGAACAATGCAGCCATCAGTGGGACTCTGCACCATATATTTTCAATATTGACCTCCCATTCCCTTTTCCATGGCTCTATGGGTCTGATATTGGATTTGGACTGCAGTGTAATAAACAGCTAAGGTTTAATTAATGGTAAATGAATACAAGACATAGGTTATGACTTTAACTAATTAGGGAATTGTTGAATTAAGTCTGCCTTGGAATGCAAGGCAGTACAATCAATATCCAATAAAAGGACTATGTATGTAATTTACCTGCAAATGTGTTTCCAATACCATCAAAGTGAGTTTAAATAAGTAAGATATATGAAAGGCTACTGGAAAAAGATTTCAAAAAGTTAACACTTTATGACTTCAAAAAAGGTTTTTCTCCTTGCAAAAGTAATGTCATCTTGAAATATCCTCTCGTAACACAGATGGTGACACCCAGACATAGCTCTCCCTAAAGGACAGCGGAGACTCGAAACATTTTTCCCTGACAATGCAACATTATCAAATACTGTCTCTATGGAGTATAGTAAACACAAACCAGTGCTCCCAACATGAACCAATTAAGTTTAATGGCAAGCTCTTCTTAGGACATCTTGGTCTGCCTTCCAGTAGCACATGTGCAGCAGCCTTACAGTTTTAAGCGTGCTGCCTTCCACCCTGACACCACCCTCCACCCCCCTCCTCCAGCCCTGGAGAAGTGTTTCCAAGTACAAGAAGAGGTCACTACACAAGGGTCTGATCAACCCTGAGCAATCCCCAAGACTACTTCTATTGTGTACATCAGCTCACACAGCCTGATTACTCATTCTGTAATCACTCCTCTGAAATAAAAAAAAGAAACCTACCTACTCCCTTGTGGGCATCTATGCTGGTAAACTCTATTGTCCCATTATGGCCCTTCCTAGGATTTTCCTGATACTGTTTGTGGTTCCCATTGGGACAATATCTGTAGGAAAGTCCATAATCTGCAAGATAAACCTGGAAGACATGAACAGACAAATGAATAATGCTTTTGTCCTTTGAAAGTATAACCTTTATAATTAAGTCTTAAGAAACTGATAGGTTAAGGACAGCCTTAGATCTAAATTTTATTAAACCAAATGGTGCCTCAGGATAAAATATGTACAACTGGGGGCTATAACTGCTGCCCTCCCCATTTAAATCCTTCCACTACTCTACTCTTATTTCAGAGTCTAGCAGAATTTCAGTCTTTTTATTTTGTTCCTAAGCTCTCTCCTCTCCAGGTGGGCATCTAGACATCATAAACTGCAATATGCCTTTTATGTATCCTCACATTGCTTATGGGAGCCCTTCCACTCCTTACATAAACAGGCTTATCACACCCCCGTTCAAATTTTCCAGCAGCTGAGCCTGTACAATTTCATAACAGCAGTGAAACTTAAAAGCCAGAGGAAGAGAGAGATAGCAGCTTCACCCAGACAGACTGGACACAGGGTTCTAGCACTACCAGGGACTGTGACCACAGGGCTGCTTGGGCATTAACTGCATTCTCATCTTTTTCAATGTCACTGTCAGTAACTTCATACTGGCAACAACTACTTAAACATAAAGTGTAAGATAAAACTGATCAAAACCAACTAGCCCCCCCCAACCCAGAAAGCAATCTTGGTAAATCACTCCTGAATTTATAATGATATTTTTAAAGGCACAGAGACAGACTTGACTCTCAGTTACCCTGAAGCAAATCCATAGAGCCAAATCAGTGTAAGAGAAAAAACTTCAGGCCCCCACTGTGCATCTTGCAGCAAGCTCATGCATTCTGCCACATTCATCTTTCCATCCTGGCACAGCTGATTTATTTTTTTTTTCTCCAAGATGCTTCACTATAGCTACCTAAATAACCAGAGGGAGGAAGCCCCATAGTTTTGAACAACCTACTTGAGTGATGCAATTGCATATTCTTGGGACTTAACTGTGAAAGTATTATCTCACTTCAAACTTAGTCTTGCTCACTATTATCGTATTTGAAACTGAAAACAGAACACCTCAGGAGACCTGAATTTTACTTTCTGTTCTGCTGCTGCCTGTCAAGACAAACCTGAACATGTCATTTGGTTCCTACACCTCTATTTCTCTCTAGCCAAAGTGTAGGCAGTGCCGCATCCATGTCAATTCTGCCACTCACATAATTTAGATTAAAGGCCCAAAGCTCACTCTATGAAGTTCAGATTAACACATTCTACCTTCCAACAGGGGTGGACTTAATACTTTACATGGTCAATTACTGCAGCACAGCTGACAAGCAGTAACTTGTTGAAAGCAGCTGGAATTTAATCACACTCTGACCACCCCCCAATATCCCCTAGGTTGTTTTCTCACTGTCATTTTCACACTCCCACCTGGCCTTTGCCCCTTACATTGACCACTTCTCACATTAGGTAATTGCTTTTTTTTTGTAAATATCCAAGTATAGTACTTTCACTTGAAAAAAAGAAATAATAAAAAGAAATGCTACAAACTGCTATTATATTGCAAATGGAACCCATCTCTACGGCAAAAGATAAATCATCTGAAGACACATAGACATCACTTCTATTAAATCATATTAGACTATAAAGTAAAAAGAAAAACTTTTTCTTATTCTAACCTTAGTTTTGTTTCCTCTGTAGCTGAAAAATAGTTTATCCTATAAAAGTCTAAAATAAACTCTTTTGTCACTCACTCGCAATTTAATAATACCACTTCTGGTAGAGGAAAGCCAAACATAAAACCCTCAAGAAAACCTTATTTTGTAGCCCATTTTGTTGAACTACTGATTCCTGTTTGTGCTCTAGGCAGCTTCAGATCCTGGGTTGGCTGGTCTCTTGGTTTTACTGTTTCTGCTGCAGGATCTGTGCTCATCTGGAGCATGTAAGCTGGGACACAGCACTCACTTCCTGCAGGGTGATGGCTTTTAAGATTACCAATGATGTTTTTCACCTGACAGACTATACAAACTGTGATACAAGATTAAAGACTGTAGGCACATTTAGAAAATCTGGGACAAGACATAAACTTTGTTGGGTTGACTGATTTGATTTTCTCCTGCATCCATTCTCCAGTGTATTCCTGATGCTCTGGTACTTGTCCTAATTGAGCCCACAGTCAGTGTGAGAGAAGTAATTTCAACTGTCCTAATACCAAGTTGTGATAGACTTCTGCATCCTTTGTGGGCTAGGAAGGAGAGAGGGGGTAGAAGGTATATTCTGTCCAAGCTAAGTGGTACATTTTGGATTTTGCCCGACTATAGATTTCTGACACGTACAAATGACCAGATACAGTAGGATGAACTACAGAGCAGATTTCAACCTTTAAAAATTCAAGCTATACCTTATATTAAAAGAAGATTTTAACTATTAGGAAAAAAAAACCGAAACCAATACAAGTAAAGCATTTCTGCCAGCCTTCTGGTTCTATCTGGACTGGGAACACAACCTTATGTGACAGACACTCCCATATGGCAGCCCAGCCTCGGTGGTCTCTCAGACTACCTTAACAACAGAGCATCTACAAAGTAGCCACAAATATTTGCTATTCAAACTTGAACTATGTAAATGAGTTACCAGTTATCCTACAGATAAATCACAGTAACTATGTACTCCTAATCTATTTTTAAGCAATAGCTTTGCTTAAAATATCTTCAGTAGTAGGATCAGCAGAGCAGTTTTAAATTTTCACTGAAAAACCTTTGAGAAGTAGATCCTGCCTTGACTGAGAGTGGCAAGACCTGGAAAGCAGGAAGCAATCACTTCTTAAAGCCACTCTCCTGCAATTGCAACATCACGTATGATTGCACCATGGTTTGCTCCAGAAACTGGGCACGAGTGTCACTGTTCAGCTTCCTTCTTGCTTTATCACTTCCACAATTTTCACATCAGATTTCTTCCGCAAACAGGCAACTGATGGCAGCCTTTCCATGCAAAGCCTCTTGGCCACCAACAAAAATTAATCCCCTTCAGCTTGTACAAAACCAGCGCTACACTGTTTCAACCTTGCCACAGCCATTATTAGAATGACTACATTATTGTAAATTACCATTAATTTCATTTCATCAATTCTCATTATAACCCTTTCATCATTAAAAAGATATATAGTTTTTTATAGCTAGTAGTCACTTTTTGATAATGTAACACACAGTGCCCTCACAAATCTGCTCACAACACCGTGGGTAGGGGTAGTTAGCAAATTGGTAGATTGTTGTGGAGTTTTTAAGGGTATAGGCGGGGTGGGGCAAAGATGAGTATTAAAGAATATTGATAAAAGTCAGGGTGAGGGTGTGTTTCAATACCATCAATATTTGTCACCTGCATGCTTATTTTAGGAACAACAAAAAGTACAAAAAGAGAACAAAATGTACAGAAAGATAAACACTTGAAATAAGAAATGGTAACATGGATGAGGAAGCTGCCACAGTGACATAAACCTAGAACAGCTAGGTTTGGTTGTGTTACATTGTACACTCCTTCCCACACCCTTACTTTAACTCTTCTTTTGTTCAAGTTTCACACCACCACCACGCCCCCCCTCAATCCCAGTATGCACTAGACCCAACAGCACTTAGTGCTGTCCAATAATAGATTTTGTTACAAATTAGCAGCCAGATTTCTGAAGTCTTCACCTTTAATTTCATGCAAACATGAATGCTCCCGTCTTATTCAAGTGAACAGCCACATAAACACAAGTAATTATTTACGTGCAGAAGCAACCAGCCATAGATTTGGGAGTTTGCTTGGCCTTTATGTGCGTGACACACACACACACACACACACCCCATGGTGCTTTATAGCTGAAGTGCTAAATATCTGCTAAACATACACAATTCTTACAACTTGTGTTACGATATATGACCACAGCCATTGGCCAAGTCATGTCTGCTATTCTATTTATCTTGAAGTATGCATATCAGGAGATTTATCACTGGAAGGATAACAATACAGTGATTTCCTTGGTACATTTCCTTTCCTGTGGTTTCATTACTAGGCTTATGTAATGCACTGTAAATAATTAAGTGGACACCTACTAATAAGAGATTGGTTGCTAATGGCCATAGTGCTGTCAACTCCAGTTGGACACTACACAACAAAAAAGTTAAAAAGGTAGACTGAAGTCCATCTGGGGATAGGATGTCTGAAGTATAGTGTTTGGGGCAGAAATAGCATCCTTCCTGAAAGAGAAGTCAAGGAAGGAGGAAAGCAGATTGAACAAAGAAGAGATGGGAAGAAATCTGTGACTTGTCAGTGGCAAGTCCCGATGCTGCAATCAACTGAACTTCAAGATATTTGGGACATTACTATAAAAAGAAACGAACCAGCGTAAACAGTCCCATCCAGATGTACAGTAGGACTGATGAAAGAAAACTAAGGCCATCTGATTGTGAAGTTGCATCTCAGGTCAGGGGCAGAGCCAACGTCCATGAATTAAAACTCAACTATTTCTGTTTGGTATCTCTGCATACTGCATCCTTGCTAAAAACACGTGAAGGAGAACAGAAGATTTTTATTTTTCTCAATTCATCTGCTCTTTAGCAAATCTGTCATATTGGACCAAAGAGTAGGAATCACAATGATTCATCTCACAGTTTAAAAAGGATTAAAGCTGGAATTGTTCTCATGCATGTTTTTCCCATGTAATCAATGCATGAGTTCTGCATCTTCTATGCCAGTCCACAGAAAGCTGGTCTTAAAAGTTAACATTTTGAAACATTTTTTTATTCTCCTTTTTCCCTTTTCTGTGAGGGCTATCTATGATAATCAAGTCTGAGAGTTTTGTTCTGCAACTACCTTGTCTAAGAAATGCCTTAAATCCAAATCAGAACTGAGGTGCAAATGCAACTTAACTTTACAGCTTAAAAATCCAAACAGGCAACTTCTGGTGTAGACTTGAACCCGAAACACTGCAGCATGTCTGCCTATATATTCCATGGGGGGATGGGGAAAAGAAACCACTAATGGGTAATTGTTTTGAAGAGGCATTCTTCCAAACCTTATTTCATTTATTAAGAACTGATTTTAAGCTCTTGTCTGGTGACCACTTGTCTCTTTTAATAGCATAACAATTTAAATTACTTTAGGATTCAAATTTCTTTTTCGAGTTCTGCTTTATCAACTGTTACCACTACGCACTGAATTATCTTTAACTTGCTACAATACTAAGACACTGCTTCACTTGTTCTGTAATTTATAGGTCTGATTCCTTCAAGTTTACTTTCAGGCCTCTCCAAGATTCATGGGCTGTGTACTTGCCTCAGTACATCACTCCTGTTCTGTCAGTCATTGTGCTGGGTCCACGTTCAGAAACGTATTGATTACAGAATTGATCTTTTGACCTGTAACTCACTGAATGGTCTCACTCCCTTCTATTGAATAGATCTGCAGCAAGCCTCTTTGAGGTCAGTTGATTCTGATCTTCTAACCATTTCTAAACATCATTTGAAGGTCACAGAGTGACAGGACCTTTACTTTATTTGTTTCTCTGCTTTGCCACAGAAGGTAGGGGAGAGCAGTATGGATTTCACACCTTCTTTCAGAAAGGGGACTATGATATTTATTGTCTGTGGTGTAAATTTACCAGGTTAATTTACAGAAGAGAGAGAGTAGCTGCAGAAAGTCTAACATGGAAAAATGATCTTTTTTTTGAACTGCAGAAAGTCAGTGACAAATTCAGACATACAAGTACACACAAACAACCACTAAATGACAAAAAAACCCCACCAAAGTTGAGTATAAAGGTAAACCTATTCTTTTTGAACAGAGATTTACATCTTTTCACCAAAACAACAACAACAAAAAAGTATTTCAATATTCAAGAGATCAGTTAGGGGTTTCTTCTGAAAGCAAACTTCTGCACTTAAAAGAACACTTCCAATTTATTTTCTCCTAAAATCTTAGGCCCTGATGAGCACAAACTAACTAGCATAAAAAGTCTTAACAACAACTCGCCAGAGAAACTATTAAGTCAGATGGCTTTATTACGTCAACTCCCACTGGAGCTACAGGTCTCTCAGCTTGTATTCCTGAGTTTGAGTTTGCCCCTAGCTAGATGCTCTCACTCCTTACTTATGAGAGTAGGTTGATCACTTTACCTCTCAGTTCCATTGTTTAAAACAAAAAAAACAACAACAAAAAACCACCAAACCAACCAACCAAAAAACAAAACAAAAAACCAAACCAAACAAATGAAAAACCAAAACCAAGACCAAGGCAATCCAGCTCTCCACCATTTTAGCAGGGAAGGTTGGACAAAACACTGCACTGTCATTTGGCAGCAATAACAGTGTCTGAAGTTTTATTTGAAGTGTCTAGGGTTAGTACAAGATTGTCAAAATACAGCATTACTAACAACAGTTTAGAGAATACAGACCAGGGTATTTCATATTGCTGACATATTTAGCCAGTGGTAATGCTCCACAGAGCTTCCCAAAATATTGTTCTGGTAAATACATAATACACTCAGCTCACTAGCATGTTATAAAGACAGCTTCATTTGTAGAAAAGGCTGTTGCAACATTATAAAGCCTTACACAAGAACCGGACACATTTGAAATAGGAAGAAACAACTTTCATGGCAAAATCACAAGCTAATTAATGGCACATGCAAACAGCCAGGACATGACAAATTCAAAATCATCTGTGCAAACACACATGCACAATTCTGAATACCCGAATCTATGAGAGAATATTGTCTGGTACTTCTCCTAACCCAGGTAAAGAACATTTATGGAAGTATGGGGGCAGAGAGCACTCAGGAGTCAACAACTCTCGGAGAAGCATATTCAATTACTAGCACATGTAGATCTTCCAATTTTAAAGTTTTAGCTGTAGTGTTGGTGAGATTATTCATTCTTTTAAGGCCCCACAACCCACAGAGCATGTTTCAAGATATTGTACAAGCTGTGTCTGGAAAATACTCCTTTGTTTGACCAGAAACAGTTCCATTAAGCAACCTGCCATGCTAGGTAAGCTAAATATAGTACACATTACCTTAAAATATGTTTAGAAATAATAATCACTCTCTACATGGCTGTAGACTGGTACAGTATAGTTGCTAGGGCTTGAGTGAAATCAGTAGACCTGTGGCTGCTTGCAGAATTTCTGAGGCCCATGACCGGGAAATTTATCTAAATAATATCTGAACAGCTCTAAGTTTTCTTAAGCAAACAGAAATCAAAGTTTAATTCAGACTTTATGAATGCAAACATCTCCTGTTAGCTCTTCCGAATTAAAATGTGAACTTTTAAAAATGTTTCATAGAATAATTTCAGTGGAAAAGACATTTTACTGAAACAAAATTCTACACAAAACCTTTCAGCAATACCACACTTCACACGTTAAGCTAGGAGCTACTTGACTTGAAATATCTATTGATTTCTTTAATTAATAAATATAACTTGTTTCCACCTAAAACCTTTGTCTAGTAACTCACCAGTACCTTATATTTAATCTGTTTACTACTTACGAAAACAAAATACTAGTATAGCACAATCTTCATGCAGACAGCATGAGAAATAAATCAGCAAATCACCCCACAATACAGCTAATTCAAAAGCAGCTGATCAAAGTCAGCTACATGTCTTAAAATTTTATGATTACTGTAAATGGACACTTGCAAAATTATTTCAATGTGAAAAACAGCAGCATATCCTGCTGTCATAAAAATACACAATAGCCAAGACAAAAGAAGTCATTTTGAGTTATGTTAATGGGTTTGGGTAGCAGATCATTTTGCCTCTAAATGGCCTTCTTTGGATTCAGCAGGCTGGTAAACACCATAAACTGAGATTATGTACTAGCTGCTACCACTGTCTAAGAACGTGGTTGTTTTAAACAGCCATGATAGTTTTCAAACTACATGTTTTGGAAAGTTGAAAAGTTAAATTTGACTCAACCATTTAACTTGAAACCTGTAAAAAAGCAAGTAATAGTTCAACAGTTCAACCTCCAATGGCAGTGAGCTGTTTTGCAAGATCTATTTTATCACTGCAGCAGAAAATTGAAAGAAAGGAATTATTGCTTACAGCTAATTATATTTAAGTGAAGTTAGAGATGTTCTGTTTTTCCTAAATTATACTTTTTCCAAGAAAAAAAAGCATACTTAGATTTTATTAACCGAAGAGAGACATGGTAAGAGAATGTGGAGTATGAGGATCAAAAGATTTGTTTTGAAACATTTCACCAAAACATTTCAATTTCAAGGCTAGCTTTAGGTTTTAGAGTATAAGAAAGCAGCAATGTTAATCCTACTTACCTGTTACATCCACTATAATGAGCAGAACAGAAGCATTAGTGGCACAGAAACACAATTCACGACAACATTAAAAAGCCAGAACTTCCTGAGAACGAAAATACATTGGGCCACATCCTCAAACACTACTAACATACTTAAACTGGCCTAATCTAGAACAGCAATTAGGCCCTGTAACTTACCTTCTTCATTAATTTACCCACCCACACAAGTACCCCAGGTCAGCAGAGAACAAAGGGAACAAAGCAGAGTTTTGTTCTACTTCTTTCTCAGACCTTAAGCTCCACAGAGCCACTCAGAGTTGTTGTGAGAGCATGTGAATGTTCATCCATAAAATTCTTTTAATGTGCAAATTGTTAATGTAGAATATATGTAACTTAAAACTATTACACAGTTATAACACATTAGAGTAATAGTCTAAGTAAGTAAACATGCTTACCTCATGTGGATTGGTGTGGCCCAAAAGTAGATTTGCTGCTTTAATGTCACCATGAACGTACTCATTTTCATGTATATATTCTAAAGTATCCAACTAGAAAAGGATTTAGAACAGAAAACCTCGTCATCTTTTCCTCTCTGCCCCCAAATATTTCTACCTACACAGTGCAATCAAGACTACACAGACTGAACTGACAAATCTGTTTTGAGTTAGAGAGCAAGGACTACCCACTCCCTCCACAGGGTTTGTTCCTGCCAGGCACACAGTTGATGGCAAATCATACTCAGCCATACTTTGCCATGAGGCATCCCTGTGTAACTGTCTGAGCACCAGCTTCTAAGGTCACAAAGCAAGAACGAAACTGGTCCTTAACAGACACTAGAAGAAATGTTGAGAACACCAAGCTCTTAAAAAGACCACATTCAACCAGCCTTAAGGGTTTATAATGTATTGGATCCTGCCAATTATTACAGAACCTGCATTTCATGTCACCACCCCCCTGCATCATCATCCTTCTTCAGCTCCTTACTGATGTATGGTAGCTCTAATTGTTATTGAAAAAACATGTTTGCACTGGGCAACTCATGCAAAGGACAATCTAATCCTGGCTTTTGCAGAGTACAAAGAGTGTTACATGTTTGTCAATTATGTGACTATGAAAGCTCTTCACTTTTTTTATTTATTATTATTTAGGTTAAAAAGAAATTTTAGAGGTGTCCAGTCTAAAGCCTCTGCTTCAAGCAGGACTAATCTAAGTTATATCAGGTTGTGTAAGAAATTTAAAACTTGAGTATTCCAAGTCCCCAAGAATGGATGTTTCACAGCCTCTGCAAAGCACATTCCAGTGGTAAGACACTGTAGTGCTAACAGCAGCCTGTCACAACACAAACAATATTACAAAGGAGCACCTATACAGTCTCCCATTGCTATGTGCCAGCCTATGCACATCTGAAAACAAAACTGGTATTTGCAGACTAGCCTAATCCTTGCCTGTAAAATCAGTGTGTTCAGCAAACACATGGAAAATTTTGCATTCAGACATGCAATTGTGAACTTTGACAAATATGGATGTCTAATACAATACTCTTCAGACATTGTGGGAAAAAAAAAAATCAATACATGTTAAAGCATATGAGAGTAGGCTTACACATCTCAGTCTAGACACACTTTTTGAAGTGTACGGTCTATGTTTTAGCCTATTAAAAACCATTTTGGTTTGAGCCCACCAACTGCCATTCTGCAGAGGCCCTGATTTTCTTCTTAATACTCATTTTATTTTTAAAAATGATGAAAAAGAAAATACGTATCATTTACACATGTTTAATTCTAAACTCAAGAGCTACCTATAGGAACTATATTAGAAAGACAATTTTCTAGTTAACTCAGCAAGTTCAAGACACAGCAATTTCCTCTCTCTCTCTCTCTCTCTGTACGTACCATTCGTGCCCCAAGTTGAAGAACAGTCTCCTTCTTAAATCTGCTTCCACAATCTTCAAAGATTCTTTGAAGGTCTTCCCCCAGTCTCTCCATGACCATGAATCTATAGCTACCAGCAAATATATAAAAGGGAGAAATCCTTTAAGGCAAGACTGCAAGTTTGTGTCAGATTGAAAGGACTTATCTCCATTTTGTTGAAAGTGGATCTTCAGGCAATTTGAGGCTTAATTACAATTAATCTTATTACCTTTTTCCCTTGTACTCGGCCAAGCCTGATCCCCAAAACACTGGAATCCCTAAACATCTTATTTTTTTCAGATTCGTCCATTTTCTTACTGTAATAGTAATAAAAAGACAGCATTAGTTTAAAGGTAGCTAGAGAGTTGGGGGTGTGGGTGTGTGTTGATTTTGTTTTACCTACCAAGCCAAGACTTTGACTTACACAATAAAATAAGTAAAATTTATTGGGCAGCTTGCGTAGCAAACAATTCAAACCATAACTCTACTCTGAAGTTCTCTACATTCTGCAAAAAGTTTTTAATTCTAGTAACGTGGCACTTTGTTCTTTTAGAAGGCAGATAAGCAATTATCAATAGCTGAAGAAATAATTCCTTTAGAAGCTCAACTTTATTCCATACAGAATGCTTCAAGCTACCTAACTTGCTTGTATCTACCAGCAATCTAAGTCATCTAAAGTCTTTAGGACAGTTCCAATGAATAAATCACATCCATGTTTAAGCATCTGCAGACTCAAGTGCCTTTATTACTGCTAAATCCTGTGACAACTACACACACTTAGCTCTGCACATTTAAATAGTTACTAGCAGATTATGGTCACCTATTAGTCCATGTAGTACTTCTCTAAGGCTAGCCTCTCTATAGGGTTCATTCATTTTTGTGGACTCTGAAGTGAGCATGTAATAAATCTGGTACACTTTTCTGTTCTCCCTTCTGATCAGAAAGGACAAGGATGGCATCCAGGTAAAGAAATCTAATTCAGAGTATAGAGATGAGTTGGTCATCAAGTTCTAAAGCAACAGTTCTTATTAGAAGTAGTTAAAGCAAATTTTGTCCTTATATCTACTACCTGAATCAGAACTGATATATTACTTACTGTGCTCTTGTTTTGCAGCCCTCTGGTAAAATTTCAGTTCAGTAAATAAGGGGCCATTTTCAAGATACTCCTATTGAGAAATAAACAGTAGTATAAAATGCATTAGAAAGACAACAGTTTCTAAAGGAAAGCATATGAGAAAAATCAAGAGGATGAAACCCCTTTTTTCCCCCACCTCCCATATACCACGGCATCTGAAATGTAATTTTAATAAGTATCTAAAAAGAAAAGTGGTTTGGCAACACATTTTCATAAACAAAACAGATTCAGGGATTATTTAAGATACTGTTTTCAGAAATACTGTAGGTGAGGTGTGTTTAAGTTCATAATCCCATTTCCCCTACTAAACTGTTGAGGGCAGTAATCAAGGAAAGGAAATAATCAAGCCAAAGACTGTGTGTCACGGAAATGCCAAATATATCTCCAAGCTGGGAAATTATAAGAAATTAGGGAAAAAAACCCCAAAAACGCAAGCATGCATTACAGACCCAATGCTGAAGATAAGGATAGATAATTAGGAGAAAGAACTGCATTCAAGTTAACAATTTAGAGAAGAGATAAGCACGTTACCACTTTAATTACATGCACTGCATCCTCTTCTACAGGAACATGAGTTTGAGGGGAAGCTGCAAAATGAGGAAGAGTTGGGAATCAAGCTGTATGCAACAAAATATGATTGCAAAGACCAAGTTAACACTGTGTAAGGTGACCAAAAGAATACATGACAAAGATACCCAACATTTTGTTTGAATTCCTGCTTTTAAAGTTTTTGACAAGTTCAAAGGAAAAAAAAAACCCAAAAAGAAAACAACACACACAAAGAAGTTTTAATCAAAAGTACAGAAGCACTACTAACCCACACTTTCAGAAGTCTCTCCCTCAATGTAATTAAGGAGTAAGCAGGATGTCCCCACTGCACGTCTGCACAGCAGTGAGGTATTCCATTATAACAGACTATGTTTAAGTCACTCAAGTCAATTGGATAACCTCTGTATTTGGTTGCTGTCAACCCACTGTCGTGACAAAGACACCACTTAAAAGTTATGACCTACATTATGCTTCTAGACAGGATTATCTGCTTTCCTCTATTACAAATTAATTTGGCCCTGGAACCTTGATTTCTATTCTAACGTTATTTAGACACTGGCCTAAGTTACGGATAGCACAGCCACTACCCACCTAAAGGGGAGAAGAGGGATTGTGCCTCTTACTGCAAGTAAAGATTTCAAACAATAATTGACCACATGTTCCAATTACAGCCCAGGAGAGAGAACCTCTCTGCACAGACAATGCAATCCTATTTTCTTCTGACCCCGAGAGAACTATCAGTTCTCTCCGATACTACTGAAGCTACAAGGAGCTACACTGGGATTAAAATTTAATGAGACTAAATCATCTTCCAGAATCATCACTAAAAAAGAGAAAAAAAAAAAAAAAGACCCAACAAAAGAAACAAACAACAACAAAAAACCACCCAACCTAAAAAGAATACAGTTCCTAGGAAATAAGTGTCCCTTTCAAGCTTCTTATAATGATCAAATACCAACAACAGTCCAGGTGTGAAACATTTCAACTATCAGCACACACAAAAATAGACTAATTTCATACACATAATAAAGTGAACTTGGATCTAATCATACTATCCAAGCTTACATTTTTTGATGGTCAGGGAATAGAAATTTTTTTACAACAGAAGACTCCTTCAGCTGCCACCTTCCTTCTATTCTATTTAGCACATGGGTTGAATCTGATGGCATATACACCCCAAACACCTGCAGGGTGCCCACTGCCTTCTGCTTGACACTTCCTCATGTGAATGCTTCTGCGCTAATAACACACTAAGACAAAATTAACATATCCTAAAACAGTAGCTCTGGAAGGTGTGAACTATCCAAAGACTCAAACGACTAGGAGTTTTAAATTGTGTTTTGACTATGACTATCATAAAACCAGGAAGGAAATTTTGGTAAACTTGTTGTGACCACATTATTGTGCTGAACTGGGAATTAAGGCACAAGTACTTAAGTCTTTATCTTTCTCTGCCACATGTAGACTACGTGTTAATAGCTGAAGACATTAGTTTAAAGGAACACATCCCATGTGTTTTCATTGTATTCAACATCATCACATTATCCAAACAGAATTAGATGTGCTCCCTTCCTGACACAGATCAGAAAAGAACCTGTGTGTAAGAAAATGTATTTTAATACCAAGTTACTTAACAGAAGGTTGATAGGTATAGAGAAGTATCAAATTTAAATGCATTTGAAAGAGTGTGATCTAACTTCCCTATAGACATCTTGACATTTTATAAAGAGGGGCCTCATTCATGGTAGTCTGGAGCAGACAGTAACAGCTGTCAGGGTAATGAAGAAGAGCAATTAATGAGAGGCAGCCCAGCAAAAGGGCCTAACCTGAATGGTTCTTACACTATGCTGCTGCAGATGCTTTTTGGAGTCACACTCAAAGAACATCTTGAAGAAAAATAAACCCCAAACTAACTGGCAATCGTTACACTTAAAAAGGGAGAAAAGTCAGACAAAGCTCAACAAGATACCGGAACAGATGCTCCACAAAATGAGTGACAAATTCAAATCTACAGCAGGAGAAACAGTATTACTGTTTTTACTGCACATACATGAAACAAGGCATAAAATTCACAATGAATAAACTTCTTACACAGATAGTGCTACAACAATTAACCTCATGCAGAAGCTGCCTGCGTACCTTTTGTTACATCATTTTAATTAACCATTCATGTGTCAGGCAGCAATACTTTAGCCACAGCTCAGAAATAAGACAGCCTATTTTTTGTCCATAAGTAAACATAAGTGGTTTTTAAAAAATTGTCTCATTGCTATGTATAGTTACTTAACAGACTGGAAAGGCTCCCAAGGTTTAACAAACAGTCTGATTACATACCTCATAGACCACCACCACATACTCTCCTGCGAGTTTAGCTCATAGTTAATTACTGTATACTCGTAATTAGCCATGTGCTAGCCTCGTTCTGTGTGGTAGCACACGGCTATTTATAATATTACAATCAGTTAAATGCTAGACTGCAGGACAGTAAGCAGAGACCCTGCAGGAGAGCAATGCTGATAGGCAGGAGGTCTCTGATGGCATATAAATACAGGCATAGAGTTCCAGGAAGACTATAAGGCAAGATTAAGTTTGCAAAGGACGTCTTAAAACAGTATAACAAGTGTGAGAGTTCCCACTTTACAGTTTATGTTGTGTTTATCAACAAGAGACGTACAATGTACTTACTTTTGGGGGAAGGGGTGTTGATGTATGCACACAATCAAACCTTTGTCTAATTGTTGACTGGGAACACTGGAGCAAGATGAAGCTGTGTAGGGGGCTGTGGCTGTTTCTGTCTCATGGCAAAACAAGTCTCACAAAACACTTGTAAAGGGCAAAGGGCATAGCTCTATTTCATAGCTCTATTTTTCCTTTCTCCCCTTCATCCCACAATTGCAGCTACCATGCCAGTGAAAAGCATACAAATTTAAAATGCACTCCAAAATAAAGCAGTGCAGTAAGATTCACATTCTTTGACATGATTTCCAACTGTTGTGCCTACACAACACAGCAAATAACTTACCTCAAATTAACCTATGTCCAGAATTCCCTAGTTTCACCCAGTATGGTCTTATCATCCACTTTAATATGAACTTCATCAATTTTGTTGCCGAGTGACACAACCTTAATTAATATACTTTTCTAAATGTTAATAAGTCATGGTAACAAAAGGTTTTTTCTAGATGAACTGTGGTTTCCTACAACTACACAGTGCAACTGCATGCAGTCTGACAAAGAAATGTGCCAACTCTATTTGCCAGTTCAAATGTGCTTGTTGTAGTTTTAGCAGTTAATTTGTGGCAGTCACATTTGGAATATGGTGAAATATTTTCAATGGCTCTCATAGAGCCAGTTGTGTTGACAAATTTTACACAGTGGAAAAGAAAACAGCATTGATTTGGCAGTTTGGAAAAACATCCGTGCTCCTGTCCACAGCTGGTGTCTTTGCCACTGCTGGATATTTTGAGGATATATTTGTTTGGGAAATGAATAAAATTATTTTTGGAAGTTCTTGGACTGCCAGTAATTTATTTTTGCTTTATTTCTTTGGGTAGCTAATCCTGAAGAGTGATATTGTCAGTTTAGGATTTTTTTCAGAAATAAAACTAAACTCAAAAGTACCACACAACAGAGTTACAGGCTACCTACAAAAAAAACCCCAAAAACCTGGATAAATTCTGACCCCATTTAAGTCAAGCCAAGAGCTGTTAAATTCAATGGCTAACAAACAGGGGGGAGCATTGCTCAGAGCATCTAACAAAAAACAATAAAATAATTCAATCCAAGTGTCAGGAATACAATTGCTAAAACCAAAATGTACACAAATAAATGGAAAGTAGCATCTGCTATTTAACACACAACTTCAAATATTTCCTATACATGGAGGGTACTAAGGCAAATATTTGAAGACAAACAAAGCACATTGCCCCACCCCCACCTTTACAACATTCAGTATTTCCCAAGCACTGAAACACTCGGTGCTTCACAAGTGTTTACCATTCATTTCTAAGGTAGTCTAAGGAAGACCTGCTTCTCTGCTCCTATTATTAAAGATGCATCATCATTTCCTGGACAGACTCTCTTCTGGCAGTGTTTACAAAAATTATTTTTTCTAGATTTTTCTTCTAGGTAGCTTTATGAATGTAGAGTTTTATTATACAAATTATATATACATAGCCCTTTGTAGCAGGCTTGTGAAATTATCTTCCATAAGACCTAACTAAACTGGTTTGGGGAAAAAACTGTGTTCAACTGCTGAACAGTTTTGCAAGACAACTGCAAACAGCTCTAAGAACGTTAAGTACTGGTAGGAAATTTCAGTACATTTCTTACTCATCTGTCTATGAAACCTTAATTTTCATTCACAAGAGCCAAAGTTTTGCATTCCCCAGTAATGGAAACCACTGTTTGACTTTCAAAGTTAATTACTCTAAGCTAGAATAGGTATGACACATCCTTTAACCCCAGGCAGAAAAGCTATGCATGGTCTGCTCTTACAGCACTCTCAGATGGGAGTCCAGGCCTCTAATATTTAAAACTTGATGCACAAACTGCTTTCTGGCAAAATTCTGCTCCAGCCCATCTGCTAATCTGACATGGTGCCCACTCAGAAGATACTATGCCAGTTTCAATGGGGTACAGGTGCCAAAGACTACTAAGGCTGTGCCCTCCAGAAGGCAACAGGTGCCCCGCGTTTCATCCAAAGCTATTCCTGTTACCATGTAACACTGCTCAGAAACATATCCCCCAGTGGAAAAAAAAATAAAAGCAACAAAAAACCTCACCCCAACCTCATAAAAAACAAACTTACACTTGACTTTGTAGTTTTACTTGGCATGCCAAGACCTAAGTCCCTGACCAGATCTCTTGCAAGGTGAATGAATGAAGAGGCCAACAATGTTTCCTAAATCACAAGTCCATACACATGTAAAAACAACTCAACACATTACATAGCAGAATGCTAAAATATAATATTAATGATCTCTGCAGAGTTTGTAATAGGTTTTAGACTACTGTGTAAACATGAGTTATGATTTCAGAAGTTAAGACTTCTATCCAACAGAGGAAGAAAAAAAAAATCAACCAAAAAAAAAGAGGGAAGATTCAAAAGGAAGCAAGTCATCAGCAAGAACAAGTTGAGGAAAGGAGCATTTCCTCTTCAAGAGGTGGTGCAGGCTGATCCTGTACCATGTGGTCAGCCCTGAGTAACTACCAAGTAGCAAAATCAGACAAAATTTACTTAGTTTGCCTACAAACAGGATAAAAAAAAAAAATTAAGTTACCTGCTTACTACATCTACACAGTGTAATATCAGTGACTAGATGAAGACTTTTTTCTGAAGTGGTGTTTGTCTGCCTAAGAAATTTATTTTCGCCGTAAGGTTCACACCTGCAGGTGCAATGAGACCTGTGCTGAAATGCATTTTAACATATGAAGGTTAAGAAAAATTCATCCCTAATTGAAACACATTTACAACACAGTAAGTTCTATTATAAGAGACATCATCTAACAATCATGTGTATATAAAATACATATATATATAAAAAAGTATCTTGCAGAACCCCCAGTTTCCATGATGAAGAAGCCTGCAGGTGATAGTACTGTGTATAGCAGATTTCACTGAGATAGTGGAATCTTAACAAAACATTGTATGACCTTTCTGCATTTAAATTTTCAGTTCAAATTGTGCATTGAGTGCTTGCAGCAGGAATAGAAAATGATTTAAAGACCAGTGTTAATTACTGCCTGTGATCAGGAAGATAAATGATAGAATGCAAGGCTCTCAGTAGCACTCTCCTCAACTCTTGTGTTATTTTCCAATGTACTGCCACTGTTCTCCACACGTTTACAAACTAGCCATGGGACCACCAACAATTCATGTTCTTCCCTGGTTACTCTCCATTCTGCTCCTCCTTGTCAAAGGGATAACAGTTCTGCCTGAGGTAGCCGATAGCAAATTGGCACCAGTAACAAAATAAAACTTTTAACATACAACACTATAGTTAATTCCAGGTTATGACCTTTATTGCTCTCACTGTGACAAAAGCAATCCTTGAGAGAACATCTCTAGATGGCTTCTATTGCTTCTGGCAGCATAGGAAGCTCTCTACAAGCACTGGGAGAAACCTGTATTGCAAGCCTTCTGCTGCTGGATTTGGTCTGGTGGTGATAAAAATGCAAAGGGGATCCGGGAGAAGGAACAAGTCAACAAAAGAGACAAGATGGCAGAGACAGGAAATAGGAAGAACAATTTGAAAACCAGGGAAAACATCTGTGAATCAGGACAGAACTTATAGATAGTAGTAAGTTTCATGCACACATCTAGTTTAGAAGCCCTATAACTGAAGGGACTATTTGCATCCTAGGGCTCAGGGCCAGTGAAGGGCTTTGAGCAGCTTTGATTTAGTGAACAGAATCTTCCATGGAATGCATCCCTTGTAAATATATTTTGCAGAGATGATGTAAAATTTCTCAAGAACCTTGTTATAGATTAATGGAGTATAGATTATACTTAATGGGAAATTAAGCTATAACAATGCACATCAAAATTTTTACACTGCTACTGTAAAAATACTTATTAAAAGATATAGCCAGCAAAGTTAACCTTTACTTTCATAAAAGGTCTGTGCTGTTCGTATCTGGCAGGCAGTCGAATCTGCCTCCACTCGCCTGTTTTGCTCACCTCTCCACAGCTCTTTCTGGGTTAGCTTCTCACAGAAAGTTTAGTGGTTCTCTTACATCTTGCTATATATGCACTAAAAACTTGTCTGAACAGCACAGGGAAAGAAGGTGTCTCTCAGCACCAAGCATCTGTACCTTTCTTTCAAAGGTTCATCATCTACTCACTCCCCTCAACTTTCAAGACAGCTAAACTGTTTTGTAGGATCAAGGCCCCAAAAAGCTACTAAGTGGTATACTTTACATGATACAAACACCTATCAGAGAGAGAGGTGGACTAAACAAGTAAGCTTCAGTCAGTGTCAATACCTGGGGATAAATCTTGCCCATTTCCCCTTTTTAATTGTAGTATGACCTACAAGGGGAACAAAGCCTTAGTTCAGTGCTACATGTAACATTCACCACCTCCTCTGAAAGAGGACATTAAATAAACACAAATAACATTTGTAAAAGTGGCAGCTGTATTTCTTCAGCCATGTTGTCACTTACAAAAGCACACAAAAGAGTAATACCAATGGTCCCACATTGTATTCTCATTCTCAACTAATCCCCTGACTGCTTTCCACCTTGGTTCAGCAGGAGCCAAACTGCAACAAATGCCCCAGTATATGAAATCACCTCAGTCATCTGTGTGAGCAGGCAGAAAACTAATCAAATCTGCATGAAACTGACTGAATCCCCTGTGTCCTACCACCCACAGGGCCCAGTGTGATTTGACTGCAACAGCAAATGACACAGCTATATTCCAAGTGATTCATGAATACAATTTTTGTCTTACACATGGAAAACCACACCCACTATAACCTTGCTTTCTGCATTGCATCCCAGTTCCCTCAGTCCCTCCTCTCCATGGGAGGGATTGTCTTCCTTTCCTTTGTCCTTGGATTGTGATATCCAGAATCACCTTAACTTTACTTCTTAGCTCAATCCAAGATCTGTTTTCTTATGGTAACGTCATATATGCTCTATGTGCAGCATCTCTTAAACACAGCCAACTGAAAAAGGTCATAATAAGCTATCAGGTAAATAAAAAAAGAATGTAAATACTGTAGAAGTATGCTAGCTTTTACCTCCTCTGTAACTGCAGTTGGTGGAAACTTGTATCTTCCCTACTGGTTCAGTCTGCAGAGCAGTCAGGTGTGTCTGAACTATATGAATTTCAGAGGAAAGCAAACCAGAAACTCCACTACAGGAACCTAGGTGCATTTCAACTACTAACATCCACATAAAGATTCAAAACAGTTCCTTCAGACAGCCTCAAACCGTGCACTTTGTAAGAAAATTCAGTGCAGCAGATCAGGCCAAATCTAGCCCAAAGTAAAAGAAACTCTCAAATAAAGCGTAGATGCAGGGCCATAGCCACCAACTGTTGCTATTTACTCCTCCTGCTATACCAGACTACTTCCTAACATACACACATCCTTGCTTTTGCCCATTTTTTTTTTTTCCAGTGACTGTGTTTTCTTTACAGAAAGGCAGAAGCAGTGGCATTTAGCTTGTTACTGAAATATTTTTGCTTCATTTACAAAGGTATTCAGTGGAACAAAGTGCCAGCTTAAGCCTTTTTTCCCCTCACTAGGAAGTTCCTCCACCAAACCTGAATACCAGACACAACTTAAGTCCAGATGTGCAAGTAAGATGTGCAAGTCCACCCTCCTGCTGTTTACAGCCACATGCTAACAGTACAAATGGGCAACCACTTCAGAGAAGCAACATCTGACCACATATGGGACTATCACACCATGAAATGAAAAAAAGTCTTCAGTTGCCATTCAGTTCTTTGTGATTAACCATAATGGACATGATGAGGAAAAAAAAAAAGAGGGTGAGGAAGGACACCTCAATGCAATATAAAATGTTCCTGTACAGCTGAAAGTAGACAAGCACCATGAGACAGTCAGACAGATGTAACAAAGATCATGGTAAATCTATCACCAATAGGCCAGTGGCACACAAGTGCTACATTTATGTCTGCAAATACAAAAAGAGCAACCACGCTAACCCTTCTATACAAAAATGCACTTTTCCTCTCTACAGCAGTTGCCTGATGCTACAATTTGACACTGATGGAGGACTCCTTCACCTCCATGAAGCCACACTGAATCTAGCACAGCTCTGCCTATTTGAAAGGAGTTACTAATGAAAACTTGTCTTGCTATAAAAATCCAGAAGTCACACTATTAACAGTATATTAACAGATTATTTTCTGACAAATCACTCACTATGAAGGAAAATCTAAAAGATCAATGGAAAAAAAAAAAAAAAAGCAGGAAACAATCAAAACTATTTTCCACAGCAGAAAAACAAAAAGAAAAGGCTTAATAAAAGAAGGAATAGCTGATTTATGCATAAAAATAAGTTAATTTATGTATAGTAATGACTTGCTTATTAAATTTTATGCATTAATACTTCAAATAGAGAGTTAACATACCTCTATCTTAAAACAACCATGTCTGTCTGAAGGGACAATGTACTAAACTGCTTCTAGATAATTCTTTAACACTGTTTTAATACAAGCTCAATTTAGTCCCTAACAGTCACTGTGCACTAGTTTACCTGTATATGTTAGCAGTGAAAAAAACCACAACCAAACAAAAAAAACAATACAAGACCACTCAACCAACCTCCTAACATTGCCTTGAAAGCGGGGTTTGCACTTTTATAGAGACCAGCAATACATTATAATCTCTGCAGTGATCCAGAATGCTTTACAAACTGCCTTTCAGAACCATTCATTTCTTATAAAAGGCCAAGTGAAATGCAGCAGCTTCTTCTGAAGAAAATATAGAAACATATCTAGGCTAGTGCAAATGAAGAACAGCATTTTACACCTCTGGTGAAAGGTTTTAATCCAGAGGCAACAGTCAGCAAACTATACTACTGTTATACTTCTTGGATGAAAATGGACTTAGTCTTGGCCAGAAGATAACATTTCCATCAACTAGAAATCCAGAGTGCTCCACAGCATAACACCAGTGTAAGTCCAAAGTGACAGCTAATGAAAGCATTGCCACTACATTGAAGAGCACTGCCTAGGAGTGCTCTTCAGTAGCCTTTGACAACAGCAACACCTGGCCTACCCCACCTAAGCTTCACAGAAAAGTTGCACTAGGAGCCAGCAAATTCAGCTGGATAGCCCACAGAGAACACACTGCACTGCCAACACCACTTCTGAACAACAAGGACACTCAACAGGACTCTGCAAATGTCAGAAAACCACACTTCGACACAGATGACTCCTTTTAAATCCATTCAGTCATATTCATGTCAGAAAGTTACAAAGAAATTTACACGTCACCCTCTTAACCACCACCAGCATTTTACCTAAATAGATCAAGCCAAATCCTCCCTGGCCGATCTGATTGCCCAGCCTCCAGCTTTTTCCTTCGGTGTCTTTCAGGATCATGTCTCTTGGGAGAGGAACTGGCAACTTGCCCCTGCCGCGATCCTTAGGGGGCATCGTACCTTGAGCGGGGAAAGAAAATGAAAGGAAAAGTTTACTTATGTCAGAAGAAACAATATCCCTCGATGTCCTTCGCCTAACAGTTCCCGAGCAGGGCCCCAGCTCTCTGCGGCCCTCCCCGCGGCGATCCCCGGCAGGGCGCCGAACCGGTCACCGGGAAGCTCTCCCCCACGCCAGGGCTTTTCCGTTAAGCGGCAGGCCGGGGCGGCTCACTCGCAGCGGCCTACCCTCCAACGGCCGAGCGGACAGCGGTAGGAAAGCGGCCCGCGCTCGGCCGCGCCGCCCGCTCCCCCCAACACCCACCTCCGCAAGGCCACCGCGGCCTCTCTCCGGCTCCGGTTACAAACTTCTCAGACGGAAACTTCCCGCGGGCCGGGCCCAGGCGGCGAGCACCTATACGCAGCAGAAGGAGGAAGAGACAGGCTGCCGTCTTCCCGCGGGAAATCCCGGGGCGGAGAACGGCTCCGGCCGCCCCATTCCTCTCAGCGAGGCGGGGCCCGAGGCGGGGCGGGCGGGCTGGAGGGGAGCAGCAGTTGCGCGCCTCCCTCGGGCGCGTGCCGTTTCCCGCTTGTTTCCCGCCCGCCGGTCGGTCGCGCAGCGCTCCTCCTCCCTGAGGAGTTTCTCCCCTGACAGTTTCGCTTCAGAGGGAAACGGAGGAGTTGGACGGTCCCGCCCGAGCCCCTGGCGCTTCGCAAGCGAGGAATTTACTTTTATAGAATTAGTGAATCAGACTGTTTCCCGACCGAAGCGTAAATAAATAAATAAATACATAAATAAATAAATGACTCTCAGGAATTTCAGGGTGCAGCAACGACCTGGGGAGATGTCATGGTGCCACCCTCCAATCAGGCCACTTCATTTTTACCTGAAGACAGGTCAAGGCTCACTTCTACACACAGAAGCTCACCCAAAAGCAGCATGCAACACCTCCTGCCTTCCCCCCGCCTGAGATGACGGGGCTTGTGCTGCCTGGAGTGTTGGGAACCATCAGTAGTAGCCCCACCAAGACGATGCAGCAGGCAGCTCAGCCATTGCTCCAGACAGATCCAACCCACCCTGGGTGGGGATCAGCCCCATCGCCACCATCACCTTGTAAATTGATAACAAAGGACGCAATGAGTTGGGGTTTTTTTTATGCCTTAGGCTCACAGAGCATACATCTGATCACAAGCCACCATCTTGTGCAAGCTTTGCTTTATTAATAGGATCCGGCCACCACATTACACCTATGTAAAGCTCATGTCTTCCAAGTGATGAGAGGAATATATAGCACCCAGCAACAGCTGTGTCGAGGTTTAAACAAATTGGTATTTTCAATGCATTTTATCTGCTCTTTCAGATTGAGCTTATGTGTTTATAGTCAGTTTGATTATGTGGCCCATTTCAACACCTGCAAGAGAACCAGGGCCTTAGGACTGCTTTCACATTATTGTTCTCTCTTTAACAGATGATTAAGTATGGTTATGTAAGATAACATGCTTGAAACTACAAAAACAGTGTTATTTTTATATATATAGCAGAATAAGTCTGAACCAGTATAGAACTGCGGGGCAAGCCAAGACCCAACAAGGTGAAAAGTGCAAGGGCAAGGAAGACTTCGATCTTCCTCCCAGAGGATGACAGGAGCCCACTACCCCATGGACGTGCACATGTGATAATGGGCAGGGACTTGTGATAATGGTTTCTTAGAATTCTACTGAATATGCAGTAGGTTTATGGGAAATGTAATGCATATGTATGTAATCTCTCTAAGAAATTATGGTTTCTGAACCCCAGTGCTCACATTAGGAGGAGATGTCCCCCACATGCCCAGCCCCATAATGAAGAATGCCAGCTTAGTAACTTTGGTTATTGTGCTTCCACTGCATGAAAAAGCAATGACTACAAGGCCTTTTACCAAAAAGGTTTAAGAGTAATCAAAATCCAGAACATCTTCTGCAACCACATAATTTGCAAGCGAACTTGGAAGTAGTAATGCAGAACATGAATGCAAAGTATACATTGCCATCAGTAGAGTAGGCCTTAACATAGCAGCTCTTTTTGCTTCATCAGTTTTGTAGGCTTTGAGGTTTTACTACCAATATTGAAAGATTGAAAGAATCTACTAAAAAACTGCCAGTAGAAAGCTCAGGCATAAAGCATAAAAATTCAAGATTGCCGTAAAGCATTTCATACGTTTTCTCCCCTTTGCAACAGCTGTCAAAAACAGACTGTTGGAGGATGGTGTTGGGGTTGTTTTCTCCATTTAAAAAAAAAAAACAACCCACCCAAACAACCACAGATGCCCCATGCTGCATCAAAGAAACCCTTGATGCTCTTTGGAGAGAGCTAGCACCTTTATTCACAGACACCTTTTGGGCATTGCTCTCAAGGTATCTGTCACTTGTGATGGGAGCCGCTATTCTACCACAGGTGAAGGAACTTTTTAGAAGAAAATGGTCTTCAAATAGTTGCCTAGGAATCAGAGAACCAGCCTCTGTTTAAGGAGAAAGCTTTTTTTGGGCAATCATTGCAAAGAAGTATTTACATAATTAAACAATGGCATGTACCAGAGGCCATACTGCTTCTGAGCTATCTTTCCCTGCCCACAGAAGTATAACATCAGGATAAGAAACTGAACTAAATAATATGAGGTTTGCATCTGTCCTCTAGACATTTAGCAGACACCAGTGATAACATTAGATTCCTAGCAGACACCTGCATTGGTGTGTATATATATATAAAAATAAAACTAGGAGAAATCCCTGAAAGTTAAGACTCAAAATTCGTGGGAAGTGATTGGAGGAAAAAAAAACACAGATTAGATATGAATTAATAGAAAGATACATGAACGTAAAGAAGTAGAACTGATTAGATCTTATTTTTATTTTTTAAGTGCATCAGAACTGGACTTATCTCCCTTTTGTTGCCACAAAACCATTTGAGAATTCTGTAACATCAGGAGGTTAGGGGAATACATTGATTTAATGAAAGGTTGGGGTTCAATGCAAAACTTTACAATTCAGAAATAAATTGTTTGGAGCTTATTTAGTTATTTTTATTCACGAGCAAGGATAAGATCACAAAGAAAACAAGTTCTTACACATCTGAGGAATAATGAAGTCATCAGAAAAAGGCTATTTTAAAGTTAGTCATTAAAAGCTAATAGCAAAACTAGAAGTAGAAATAGATACACAAGGCTCTAGCTCCTCGCTAATGAATACAGTAGGATATGCAATCTGTTACTGATTTTCAAACCTTTACTCAGGCTGTAAAACATCCCTTTGACTCATACAACAGAGATACCTACATAGGTAGCTGTGGTTTAAGATCTTCAGTTCTTAAATAAGAGTTTCCTTGTACTACTAAAAGAAAAGAAATTACAAATACATCCAAATACAAGAGTATCTGAAGCCTCAGCCCTTTTTAATATCATGCCACTCTTTCACAGCTTGTGCAAAAGTTTACAACAAGGAAAATTTTCCTGCACAGACCAGGCTGTTCCTGAAGAATGAGTTTGTGGCTTTAACTCAAATCTTTGTTAACAAACAACCACGACTAGTAGGGTCTACAAAAAATATATGCAAATATCACTAACAAACTTTTTGTATGCTCCTCCTATAAATAACACAAAACAAAAAATTAACACATACATCTTTTTTAAATTAAAAAATATCAAAGACTTTACCTGAGAAAAGCTCTGATCAGCTCACTACTTGAGACTAGTCCTTTTTTGCCCTGTAAATAGCACATCCCAGTGTTTTATGGGTGGGACTAAGGAAACAGCTTTTCCTATTGTGCTGGAGACAGGGTTTTTTTGTTGGGTTTTTTTTTCTTCCTCTTCCATTCTCCCTGCTTATCAGCAGTCAATTAGCAACCCTCCCAAGAACATGAGCTTCATTTAGTCAGGTTAAAGCCTTCATTGCCTCTTTACAGTTGCTTTAAATTAGCAGTTTGGGAATGTGATGTAAGGGAGATGAATGGCCAAAATAGCTATAGATACAAAGGTGGGTTTTTGTTTGTTGTTTGGTTGTTTTATATTTAAGAAAGCCTAATTGTGAAGGAAGCGATTTCCCTTCGTGGTGTTATAGCCACCATTACTACCAACCTCAAAAATCCTTATAGGAGAAAGGCACCTATGCTAATAAGAGCAAAAATGTACAAATCCTGCCAGCATACAAATGAAAATGCTACCAAATTACTGATATCTTACTTCCTAATAGCACATTGCTGCCAACAGCTGAGGGCCACAGGCCCTTCTCATCACAAATCTATCCCTCACACAGGTCAGGTGGGCATGTTCTCATTACTCCAAATTCTGTATTAGAAGTAGTGGAAGAGAGACTCTCTTGATGTTTGTTTTAGTGCTCCTGACACCGCCGAGGTTTTATTAATTTGCTGTTCTTGCTGTACGTGTATGGATACATGCTGTGTGAGGAAGTCTGAGCTTCTCTGCAGATTTGGTACAGGTATGGTCAGCGTCCTATTAATGAAAAAGAAAATGGTAGTGACACGTTTTCTTAGGTTATGCTATGATCATTGCTAATTTCCTGGGCTGGTTTTTCTGCAGGGTAAATACAGTGATTTTTTGAGGGGGACGTGAAGATGTGAGCGTAAAGTGTAAATCATTTTATGTGGTGGATTGACGTTATGTATCTAAGTGATTTTTGAATGTATGCTTCTGTTAGCTAGTTATGTATTCAGGTGTCTAGTGCTGTTTAGTATCTGACCATTTGCAGGTGCCTAAGAGGCACTTTGAAAGTTGGGAGTGAGCCTGTGAGGTACAAACTTTGGAAGATTTTATCCTATTGTGTGGCTCAGAGGCAGTACCTTACTCCTAATTTGCTTTCCCAAATAAGTTACAGAGGATGATGAAAAGCTATGCTATGTTACCCTGGGTTGCCTTTAAAACAGCATGGTGAGATTCTCAGGGAGTGAGTGATTCCTTTGAGTGTTCAACATTACAGCAAATGTTTTATCTCTGTCTGGAGGCTGGTTGTGTTTCTGTACTTACTTTAAATCACCGTAAGTTAAACATTTGGTCAATTTTCCATTGATTTCAATCCTTTTTTTTCCTTGCTCCAACCTAAGCTTGAGTATACAAGATTTTAGTCAGTTATATGAAATCTTGCAGTATCACATGTACAAAGTCCCTTAAACTTGCTACAGCAGATAAGCAACTTGCAGCTTCTCTTACTATTGCGTCGTGATGCTTTTGTGGTATTTAACACTGACATTTTAGCAGTTCCACGTTTAATTCCTCCCTCCACTCCAGATTTCCTTGTTGCTCAAAATATCATGACTAAATTCACACCAGAGACTTAATGTCTCTGCATTAAGACTATTGACAACAAGGCATCAAGTTTCAGACTGCTTTCCAGTTTCTGCTGAGAAGTCCATTTGTGTTTGCGCGTCTGTGCAGAGTCCCACGTGCTTGTTGTGCTTATTCAGTTGTCGCTGTGCTAGCTGCTAGTTTCTTAGAACTTTTAAAGTAATTACTTCTTACAGTATCAAGGGATCTCCAACATCCAGGGGGCATGTTGCTCAACTCAGTCATTGTCTGGGTGCATTGACACCCATTTTAAAGACTCTTGACTCTAAATTGTGTGACTGGCCCCATGATTGAGATCACATAATTACAATAATTAGGAAGCTCACCTCAGGATATTATCAGAGCAACCCACCCAAACCTAAGTCCATATGGTTTGAAATAGCTAATGAGTCAGTTAATGTGCTATGTCCAGGAGTAATGGACACTCAGTATGGATGGCACGAAGACATAATGTACCAACTTCCTGACTGATTAAGGTTTTCCATGTAGAGACTTCTTGTATTTTGCATCTCACAAGAAGTTCAGAGTATTAAAGGCATTTTTATGTGTTAAACAGAGCAGAAGAAAACAGCTGAGATTTTTAAAAGTCAGACAAGACATTAGTCTTCTCCTTAAAGAAAATACAAAACACTGGCGGTCTTAGAAATTTTGTCTTAAATATAATACTGCAAACAAATGATTTGAGAAGCTCTGTTACAGTGGGTGACAATGGCAATAGGTGACATTTGCTTTAATGCTAAAGTAGCCTGAATAAGTCACTCAACACTCCTAGAGGGGCTGCTTTAGCATCTGTAACTTGACTATCCAGTCTCCCTTTAACACTCACCTTATTATGGATACCATGGAAAGGCGTAAGCAGTTCTACGTCCTGAACTAACCAGAATAGGGGTTTAACACAAAGAGGTCAAACCTTCTGGCACCAAAAGCCCTGAAATGGGAAAAGAAGCAATTTCTGGTTTTTGAATGAGCTACAGAATCTGTCTGTCCGGTCAGGGTCAAGATTCTTCCCACCAGGTCTGTTCCTGCCTTCACATCGTTTTAATGGCTGTTGGGATGAGATGTTACTCCCAGTGCCTATTACCATAACTGAAAAGACAGTCAGACCCCAGCTGTGTTCCATGTCTCTTGTGTGACAGAGGTTTTACTGCTTGTGCCTTTAGAAAGCAACTGTTTGTGAGTGCCGAAGAAAAATGTTTTCCTATCCATGTTTATTTAGTTTCAGAAATGTGCAAAGAGATAATGTAAGTTTATTGTTGTAGTGGGAATGGATTGTATTTGCTAAGGAGAGCAGAATGTCTTGTGGTTAGGGCAGAGAGGGGGATCAGGAATTATTTTCCTTATGGGAGCAATTTCAGGAATCCTAATCCTGGCTCTTCTACTAACTGACTTTATATGAATAATTTCATGTCTGGTTCATTTTTATCCATCTGAAGCAGTGCGGGCAGCTTGGTTTAGGCCACTGAGATTCTTGGTTGAGAGTTACTGTATATATGGTATTGCCACGACTATTACCTGATGGTGAACATTAGCCCTACCAAATCATGGGATATGTGATGCATTAGAACTGGTTTCCCCTGTAGGCAGCTCAAATACATTGTTCTCTCATTGTTTCAAGGCTTTTTTTTGTCTACTCAGGTTCCTCTCCCGCAAAAACCAAACACATGTGGAATACACCAAATTTATTACAGCCTTGCAAAGCAAATGAGCAGCTTGCCTCCACTGGTGTTCTTGTACGTGTTATCCTAGGCATAAATGTAGAGATATGCTGGTCCAAAAAGCAGGAGAAAGGTTGCTAAGCTTCTGTGGTGTTTATTCCTTAGATATTAGGCCTTTTCAAAAGATATCGAGGAATGGTAATTAAGAAATTATAGGAATAGTAGTAGCACATCAGTGTCTTCTTCAGGAAGCAATGACTTCCCCCCCCCCCCATAATCAGTGTATATGGAAAGGTTTAGGGAAACAAAGAGGACTTTGGCAAAACACTCAGGAAGAAGGTGCTTATAATCACTTAGGTCTTTCCATTTCTGAGATTATCCACTTAAAGTCATTTGAGAAGGGAACTCATCTGACATAGAATTTATTATTCACATATGAATGCTACTTTTTATGTATAAACTTAATTATGAAGACAGGATATATTAAATATGACTCATTTTACTGCAAGATTGATTGATTTATTTTTCTGTGACCACAGTATAAATATTGATCTTCATGATCTTTAAATGTAGTGCAAAGGTTGTCATATTCATGGCATATTAATGGAAAGTAGTCCTGGCCATGCAATATTAATATATTTGCATTGTTATTTCTCAAATCCCATCCGGAAGGAAAAGAGGCAGTATGCAGATATCTGCTTCCACAGGAGAAATTAGGAAGCTGTTCATTTTAATGACTGCTCACACCACTTTCAGTTAGCTGTTGTGCTTTGGGTTTTGTCTGTTTGTGTTTGGATTTTTCTTAAATTAGTATTATTTTCTTTCTTAATTTAAAAAATGGCGAAGTGGCAAATAGATTGTATAAAGCATCTCATAAGACCAATGTGTCACTTTTCCAACATTGCTGGGAAAGTAAGACCTTGTCCTTACCTCATAGTCCTCCACTACCCATTGCCATGCAGAATCATAGTTGTGAAAGGAGACTGACGGGATAATTTTTATGGGTTTGGATTCAGTATCTGGGGCTCTGATTTCTCCAGTAATCATGTGAGTAAGTTTCTTCACAGCTGATTTCCCCAACCCTTCTTTTTTTGCATTTATAGTGATTCTTGAAAATCCAGGCTTAGAACTGCTGTTCTAATGGTTGGCTGAACTAAGGCAGATTTGTTTGGTTTTAAATATTCCTCATAGAGTAATTGTATATGACTTTTCTATAAAGTGTGCTCTATAAAGTTCAGGGATAAGAGATTGTGCATTGAAATAATCCTTAAATAATACTGCATAGTTTCTAGAGGTCCTGAGGAAACAGTGCCCACTTAAAGGAGGAGCACTTGTCGGTCTTTCATAAATCTTGTTTTATTAGTGGTCTTTCAGTTTAATACTTGTTTTCAGTGTTTTGTGTCGGGTGACATACGTCAAGAGGGAAGATGACAATTTGCATTCCATAGTTTACAAACATTAAGGAAAATAAATGTCTTATATACTTACAATTAAGAAAGTGACTTGAGCAACTGAAAATCTAGTAGCCTGACTTCAACAGTCTGTAGCTTTAGAACTAATTTTTAAAGAATAATAACAGCCCATGATGATAAATGGAAAACAGAATCAAATGCGGTATTGCTTTATATCACACCAAACTAACTTGCTATCTGTCTTTGCTAACATAACTGATCTGCTAGATGAGAAGTGTGATAGAACCAATTCATTTGGACTTCAAGGCATTTAATGCAGAAACACATGGGAAATTATTAATCCAGCTGGAGAATGTGTGAGTTAAGTGCAAAAAGCAGGAAACGGTGCAGAAATGGGCAAGGAGTAATAAACTGAAAGGGGAAATAGCAAATGACAAAGAGGTTAATAGTTTCCTAAGAGTTTACCTCAGGACCTGTTTAATTCTGTATCACTAATTTAATGCAACAACAACAACAAAAAACCAACCAAACAAAAAAAACCCAAAACAAACAAAATAGTTCTTACCCAATTTGCTGATAATATAAAGTTCTGAGGCAGGGAAGTATTGGTGTAAAAGAAACAGAATTTCATAATAAAAAATGTGTGGCTACACTTCTTGAGACTTCTGGTTTGGAGGGAAAAAAAGGAGAATCACAGAACGACTATGGGCTGGTAACATGACTTAAGTCTGAAGAAAAGTCGGGGCTAAATATAGGTTGTGTCAGATCACATACTTTCATTCTGGAATTCAGAATATATATTTGGTAGTCTTTCATTGAGAATTCATCTTTACTGTTCTGTATATTCCTGAAGTGTTAAATCCTGAATGTTGTCTCAAATGATGCATTCAGAAGGCAATGGTCATGTCCTGCTCTTCTGTGGAAAGCAGAGCTACATTGTGACTGTGAATTGAGTTGGAAGAAGACCTCTTGTGATGGGAAGACGTTCTAAGAAATGGATTTGAAAAGAGGTTGTGAAGAAATTTCTTTCCTGAGGCGGAGTAAGCAAAACTGTAGCATTTTTCGGATGTTAGGTGTGTTGAGGGATAGGAACACGCAGAAACTTGGTTGTATAAGCAGTTAAGTGGTAGAGAATTAATTTTAACTTGATAGATGAATGAGGAGTTGAGCAGAGGACAGAAATGGGGATATTTGTTTTGCACCTTGAGAAATATCAGAAATACCATGAAAAGTAATAGTGAAGCTGAGGGTAATAGAATGTTAATTATTTTAGGATATGCAGGGCTAGATTTTTGGAATCAACCTTCACTTTATGATGTGAAGACCTATCTATTACTTGGTTGTGCTTTCATTCATTCTGCAAGAACTGCTGAGGTTTGAGATAATTGGGGTTTTTTTTTTCCCATGGGAATTTCTAGAAAAAGGAGATATTTAAGCCCACTTAAACACCGTTATTAGTTTGGGTCTTCTAAAGTATAGCGATACAATAATGGTTATGCACTATTGAGTAAATGAAGACAGTGGCATTCAAATAGTACTTCAGTAACATCCTGGGTTCAGTTTGTTTGGACCTGTTTACTTGTTGACTTAATATTTTGAAGGAAATGTAACTTTCTGCATTTTATGTGATTTTAAAAATTAGTAATTACATTTATATATTAGAGATATCCACAGAAGCATTTAATGTATATTACTGCACAATGTATACAGTGCTGTTAATTTGCTTGTTTGTGTGTCTGTCTGTTCTTTGCATATCTGCATCTGGGTGTGATATTTTACTGGGGCACGTACGATTTGAAGAAGCTGATTGCCTGCTGTGGTATTTATCCTATATAAATTCTACATTAAATGACAAATTTTAGGCCCATCGGAGACAGAAGACTAAGTCCATCCATTGAATTCCTATTTGTATTATTACTTTCTAATGAATTCTCTACTACAGCAGGTGTCAAATCATATCTGTTGTTTTGCAATCGAGTATGAATAGAAGATGTATTGCTATTGCAAATGAATCTAATATGAATCTAATGAGCAGTAATGAGCAACTGTTTTGTCATTATTGAGGCAACCACTGTGATGCTAATAAACTCTCATTTCTGCTCTTTAGAAAAAAGCACTGACCAGGATTTATAACTTGGCCTTAATATCCCAAAAGCCTGAGGCAAAAAGAGAAAAGTGGAACCCCTAAACTGAGCATAATTTACTAATTTTCTGTGTGGCAGGCTTCTTATTTTCTAGTATTAAACTAAACCTGGTTGAAGTCTTTCAAGCTTACATTTGAAAGGAAAAAGATGAAGAATGAGTGTCTATTAAAGGAACATAAAGTTAAGAAGATGGGCATTCTGCCTTAATTTTTTTCACACTAATTCCATACTTCTACACTTGACAGTGCTTTTGTAATAACAAAGGCAACTATGTGCAACTGTTTTAAAAGCAACCACTTTAAAAGTAACAGGCCGTTAAATCAGTATAGAACTATAATATATTTGGGGGGAAATATCACAACTGTCTCTTAATTGAAACTTCACTTTTTTAATTTATTTTTGGTGGTGGTGCATCATTAGACTGATGAATAAACAGAGACACCTTTGACACAATAGCATCAATAGCTTACTGCATAACTGATATGTAAATGAGTTCTGACTCCTGTGTGGCTCTGCCTTTTCCAAGTATAAATAATACATAGAATGATACATAAAGCCGTGTAAAAGGGACAGCTGGGTACATGGTACTTACAAGTGGAGCACGGGAAATCCAGTCAGCACTGCTTTTCTAAAAGCTAAGTACTATACTTCCATCAAAAAATAATGCTGCTGTGTACATAGTCTTCATGGACTCATCTCTGTGCAATAAAGCTAGATGCACTGTAGAGATTCATTTCAGTATTTCACTTGGAGGTCTGAACTGTTCTGTGTAGGGTACAGCTGTTTGTTTTACTACAGTACACTCCATACTTGCTTTAACTGCTGAATGGAGACTATATTGCCAATATTTAAGGTATTATATAGACACAGCAGTAAAGCTGTGAATTCGTGAGCAAGCCAGGGGATGGGCATTAGGACAAATTGCAGCAGTCATCGCTCAAAGTTGCAAATAGGGCATCAAAGGTTGTATGAAAGCCATAAACTGTTCCTTCCATGCTGGGGCATTAAAAGGACTTCTGGCATGCTGAACAGTAGTGCGCAATAGTTCTCGCTTACTGACATTTCAGTTCTGTCTTGACACCAGAGAAGGGAGGGGAGCGGAATGTCAGGATGCTGCTGGCTTACTACCAGTTGATCTGCCAATGCTGTGGTGTTAACTGGTCAGGCCATTACATTCAGCTTCTCTTTCCATCATCAGTAGCCTATGGATCATATTTGCTCACCCTTTAGATACATCACAGGGTTAGTTTTTAGTCATGCTTGATGTGCAGAGTTGAAAAAAGCAACTCTGCTGAACAGCATCAGCATGCTAGAACTGGCCAGGAAATGCCTTTCTAGATATATTCACATTCACTCCAAAATTCGTAGTGCTTCATTCGCTTCAAAAAGAGTCAGTTCCCATACTCTGCAATTGTTGTGTGACACAAACCAAGGCTTGACAAGGGGAGACAATCAGGAGCTTTCCTTTGAAAGGATAACCCTGCTCTGAACTCAAATACTGATGGAGATGCATCCATAGTTTAGAAGAAAGGAGAAGCAAGAAAGGGTCCAGGTCTCAGGTATTACTATTAAACCACCATCTTTAGACAGCAGAGTCTGCAAGTTGCACATGATTATAACGTGACTTTGGTTATGGAAAGCTTTTGTACAAAGTATCTTATTTCTCTTCATGGATTATGATGTAATCTACTGTATTAGTTTCTTTACTGGGGATTTCATTCTCTGGATGGTACATAAATTCTTGTGATGCATCACATCTAATGATGGCTTTTAGGTTGCTTATGGAATTAATTGTACCATACATACAAGTTACAGTTTGAAGGTGTAAATTAATAAAAGTTCAAGACCATTTATATTTCTCTTTGGTAACCATAATTTCACAAAATCATAGAACTCAGGCCAAAAATCATAGAATCACAAAGGTTGGAAAAGAGTTCTAAGATCATCAAGTCCAGCCTTCTACCCAACACCTCCATGACCACTAGACAATGTCCTGAAGTGCCACATCCACCTGTTTTTTGACCACCTTCAGGGATGGTGACTCCACCGCTTCCCTGGGTATCCTGTCCCCATGCTTAGCTATTCTTTCAGTAAAGAAATTCTTCCTAATATCTAATCTGAACTTCCCCTGGCATAACTTGTGGCCCTTTCCTCTTGTCCTGTCATTAGTTACTAGGGAGAAGAAGCCAACACCAGCCTCATTATGTCCTCCTTTCAGGTAGCTGTAGAGAGAGCAGTAAGTTCTCCTCTCAGCCTCTTTCAGGCTAAACAATCCCAGCTCCCTCAGCCTATCCTCGTAAGACATGTCCTTCAATCCCCTCACCAGCTTTATTGCCCTCCTCTTTACCTGCTCCAGCACCTCAATGTCTCTTATACTGTGATGCCCAAAACTGGACATAGTACTTGAGGAGTGGTCTTACTAGTGCTGAGTACAGGGGCACAATCACTTCGTCCTGCTGGCCATGCTATTTCTCATACAGGCCGAGATGCTATTGGCCTTCCTGGCCACCACAGCACGCTGCTGGCTCATGTTCAGCCAGCTGTCAGCCAAACCCAGAGGTCTTTTTCTGCCAGGCATCTTTCCAGCCACTCATCCCCCAGCCTGTAGCATTGCCTGGGGTTGTTGCAACTGAAGCGCAGGACCTGGCATTTGGCCTTATTAAACCTCGTACAATTGACCTTAGGACCTCTTGAGGTCATCTGGTCGAATGCCAATAAACAAAGCAGGACTAATTCTGAAGTTAGATTAGTCTTCAAAGTTAAATTGCTCAGGGCCAGAGCTTCGCTGTCATTTGAAAGCTGTAATAGCTTGTTATTGAATGTCTGGTGGTATAATTGCAATTTACATTGTTTTCTGATCGTTTTCATCTGCACTAGTAACAGATGGATATTCCAGTGGTATCCACAGGCCTTTCTCAGAACTGCGTCTTTCCCACAGCAAACATGGTAGAAATAGAGGTGGAAGTGGCAGCTCTGAAATGTAGCTCATGATCACAAGGCAAACAAGTCTGTGGCAGTAGAAGCCATCCTTCTGCTGCTTTTTGTTGTACAGCACCTTGTAGGCAATGTCTGGATTCACAGCTCAGGCTTGTCCGTCTGTGCTCTTTGAACAGTAAGAGCACATGGGGTAAATTTTTCTGTTCCCAAATAAATCTATCACAGTGGAACACAGTCAGCAGTTCATCTGACCAAAACCAACTGGCTTTTACTGTCTACCTTTAAGAAAAACATGTGTTAAGTATTCCTTCAAGTCTATACGTGGTAACCTAGCAGTGCATATGTTACTCTACATCTTGTATACATCAGTTTGAAGAGTTTTATGATTTATTTAATGTGAATATCATTTACATTTCGGTTTTAATCCATAGCTCTACATATTGAGATACCTATAATCTCTAAAAATCCTGTTTAACCTACTTCTGTAATGTCTGTGCTTCACCACCATTGGGGAGGATAGGCTTCAGTTTTCAAGGATGTTGGAGAAACAATGACCTGGAGGTAGCTGATGGATTGAATGGATTACAGAATTTTATGCCAGAGGCAGTAAGTGTTGAGGGTCTGTTCATCTCACAGTCTTTTTTGGTTTTCAGTTTTTGTTTTGTTGTGGTGGTTTTTGTGAGCTGGGTTTTTTGTGTGTGTGTGCTTGTGTGTGTGTATTGTGTTTTGATTTTGGCTTGGGCTTTTTTTTGTGCTGATAAATTTTGCTCACATTCAAGGGAAAAATAGTTATTAAGTCTGAAACCACCTTATTATGTAATTGCTGAGTAGTAGAAAGGTGAGCTGAATGTTTCCTTAGACATTGTCACATGTTTGCAGAGTCACTTTTATTTTGCAATAAGCAGTTGTGCAGTGGCCATTTTCATGCTCTCTGGCCACAATTTTGGAAGCTCTGGACAATTCCTTAGGTT
>WTSP01019808.1:0-24645 GCA_025331215.1 Actenoides lindsayi
GAGGTTTAGGTTGGAGCTGAGGAACAATTTCTTCCCCTGGAGGGTTGTCCAGGGCTGTGCCAGGCTGCCCAGGGCAGCGGTGGAGTCCCCGTGATCCCCGGCGGGGTTTCCAAGCCGTGGAGCTGTGGTGCTGAGGGCCGTGGGTTAGCGGTGCCCTGGCAGCGCTGGGGGAACGGTTGGATTCCACGAGCAGAAAGGGTTCTTCTCATCTAAACAGCTCCACAGCTCCGGGAGAGCCACAGTCGCCCGCGGCCCCGGGGCCGCCCCTCACGCCGCACAGGCCCCGCGCGCGGAGCCCGCTGGGACATGGAGTCTCCGCCGGGCGGGCTGGCGCGGAGAGGCGGGAGCGGCTGCACTACATCTCCCAGGGTGCCGCGCGCGGCGGGCCGTCTCCTGGGAGACGCGGCGGGGGCCCTCCCGTGGTGCCCCGCGCGCCGGCGGGCTGTCAGAACTACCGTTCCCGCGCTGCCCCGCGCGGCGGGCGGCATGGAGGAGCGCGTGGCCGAGCGGCTCCGCCGCGCCCTGGGCCCCTTCGGCTTCGAGGTGCACGCCTTCAAGGTACTGACGTCACGCGAGATCGCCGTGACGTCGCCCGCGGTGACGTCAATCGGAGGGACGTCACCGCGAAGAAGTGCGGGGGCGGCTGAAGGGAGCGGTATCCGCCTCAGCCGTCGATCCCGCCGGGCCGCTTTGCGGCGAGCGGTCTCCGGGAAGGGCCGCCCCGGTTGTCCCGGGCTGGGCGGCAGCGGGCCCCGCCGCCACTCCGTTAGGCCGCTCGCCTCCAGCGCCGCCCGCAGCTGGGTCGGGCGGGACGAGCCCCCCGCGGTAACGGCGGCGGGGCCCGGTGCGCCTCGCGCGGCTGACGGCAGGCGGCAATGCCGGCCCGGGCCTCGGCCGCCGCCGCTCAAGGACGCAGCGATCCGCCCGCGGCTGACTGCGCGCTGCCCGCCACTCCGCGCTGCCCGCCACTCCGCGCTGCCCGCACCCGCTGCGGCCGCCGGGGAGGCAGACGGGGCGGCCGGTACCTCGGGGGGAATCCGGAGCTTCCCCTCGGCCGAGCGGAGCCGGGGCCGCAGTGCTCCTGAGCAGCCGCGTTGCACGGGTCTTAGCTCGGGTTAGCGGAGAAGGGCGAGCGGGCTGCTCAGCCGGCCCGGGGCGGCAGGTGGAGGTCGTTGCTGCGCCTTAGCACCGGCGGAGCCGCGGGAACTGCAGGTTTGCTCAGGTCCTTTATGCCGGTGCTAGTCTGGTAAGGTCGGGAGGGTCGGACCATCCGAGAGTAAAGTCCTCTAAGCGAGTTTACATTTTAATCTCGAGGTAGAAAGAGCCGCGCGCTGAAGTGCAGGCTGCTCGCCCAGCAGTAGGTGGCCTGCGGGGCTCACCCTGCCTGCCGAGGGGCCTCTCCCTCCAGCTGGGGCAGCCTCTGGCCCCTCTGAGCTGGAGGCACTCGCTTTCCACCAAAACCTGCGGGGTCCTTCTCTGCCCGCCCCAGGGACGCTGCAGTAATCGATCTGCAGTATCAAATACTGATCAATCTCCAGTGAACGTGACCTTCCACTCCTTGGGGAATGATGTATTCGTCACCGGACGTATTTGTATCTCAGAATATTTGCTGTATTTATGACCTGACAGAAAGCAGAAGAGAATGAGGTGCTGAGACAAGTGACATCTCCAGAGTTTGGAGAATTTAACACTGCTTTCTCAAAACACAGCAGCAGAATCACAGGCAGAACCCAGATCGAAAAGACTGCAGCTACCAGAGGGCAACCTTAGAGTGCTGTGTGCCTTGCTAGACTTCATTCTCCTGCAGCGGGCACTGTACTGGTGCACTGACTGATGTATACTGGGAAATGGGCACACCTTAGATTCACACCTCTGATTTCTTGTAACGTCTCGATTCATCTTAAAATAGAGCCACAAAACTGATTAACCTTTAGCACTGATACGTGAATGTGTCTTTATCGTAAGCTTAGTTGTCATTCTTTGTTTCCGTAGGGGCAGGCCTGGCTGCCAGTGTCACCTCTAAAATCACTTTCAGATTCATTTCACTGATACTCAGAGGTGACCTGTCCATGAATGTCTGCCCTTTGTGACATCCGGGGAGAGTGGGAGTTGCCAAAGCCTGTAAAAAGACCCACGTTATTGCGCAGCACTTTAGCAGGGGAGCGCGGGGGTTTTGCCCGTTATCTCCTCCTGCTTGGCAGTTGTTGGCCTGAGCCCTGTCCCCTTGGTGATGTCTTCCTGCTGCCCTGGCTTGATCCCTGGCTTCTGGACTGCATTAGAACACATCCAGCCCTGAAAAGAAATACCCGAGTGTGGCTGTGTCACAGTCTGTGCACTGCAGATGGTTCGGGGGGGGATTTTAGCGCTGCCAGGAGACTCACATTGTTCATTTGCATACAAATGCTTCCTGCTGAAGAACTGAACCGTGCAACTTGTCAAATGAGCAAAAGAGAAGTTCCAGTTTCTTTCTGGCGGAAGATGATGAAAATAAACCTGTGAGAGCTTTATCTAAACCACAACATCTGATTTGCATATATTTGCCCCTACTTCCCTCTAGGATTTCTGAGCAGAGCTGGATAAAGGGCAGTCTTGAGCTGAAGGCAGTGGGTGATTCTTATCTCTCCCTGCAACTGGCAGTACAGTAAATCCTGGTATGCAAACCAGCTTGGTCTGAATGGAAGGCTCTAGGCAGGCTGCCTACCTGGAGTGCAAATGAAGGTGGCTACACTTCTTTCCCTTTTTAAAATTCCTGCATGTCCCCTAGCACAGGAGTGGTACCCTGTTCTAATGGAGATTTCTCTTTCTTTGCCAAAGGTCGGATGGTACAATGCTGTTCTCCAGCCAGCCTTTCATCTCCCCTACCCGGATGACACACTGGCCTTTGTGGTCCTCAGCACACCTTCGATGTTTGACAAAGCCCTTAAACCTTTTCTGAACAAAGAACGGTTGAAAACAATCCGGGATCCTGTGGATCAGTGTGTTTCTCATCATTTATCACGGGTGAAGGAGGTAAGAACCTGAAATACCAATCCCTTTTACTATCACGGCTATAACCAGGTGGGCTGAGCCGTAGACAAAGCCCAGGCTCCTGCCCTCGCCCTTTGGGAGGGTAAATCATTGGTGATGGTAAGAGCATCTGCAGGCTGTTGGCCTGTTACTTGCATGTTCCATCTCTTTGCCATTACAACCTGTAGCTCCCTGGAGTGCTTTGCGGTCACAGTTTAGAAACCCAAAGGCAGGAGCGTGCCGATAAGAGTTCCGCAGCGGGATGTGGAAACCTGCAGGCTTCACATCTGCCTGATCTGCCCGCGTCCAGCGCTCCTCTAGTGGCAGATCTTTTTCTGTGAGCCTGGGATGATGCTTTTTAATTTTCTCAGAAATTCCCTGAGCAGAGGGTGGACGTCATCTTCGATTACGAGATTCTGCCGAGCCGAAAGCCCAAGTTCTTGGCCCAGACAGCTGCCCACGTTGCTGGAGCTGCATATTACTACCAAAGGAAGGATGTGAAGCTTGATCCTTGGGGGAAAAAGGTGAGGCAAAACCAGACTCTGGGAAGAACCACTGAACTGCAATCGCTGAACCATACAACTCTTGTTTACTCTCCTGTTCTTCCTGCAGGAAAATACAAAGTGCAGATCACATATAATGCATAAAATGTTTCCGACAGGATTCTTCAGGGTGGGAGGGGAATGCATACATGGAGAAGAATATCTTGATCTATTAAACCTACTTAGGAGAACAAATTTCAGTGTAAAAGAAGATTTGTTACTTGGGAGTATTACAAATAGAAAAAAAATTGCACTGTGGTTAATTTCTGGTTTAGATTTTCAAAAAAGGGACATTACAGGGTGAGGGGGGGGGGGTGTGCACAGGAAAATGGGAAGGAATTGCAAAGCTTCAAGCCACATGTTCAGGAAAGAGCTTGCTTTTCTGTGTAGCACTCCAGCAGAGGGCTGCAAGTGTGAGAAGTTGCACTGAAGCTTGATGCTTGAAACTCTAATCATTATTAGAGACAAAGTGAGACATTGCAGATCCTTCTTTTTTTTCTTCCAGAAGATCTACGGCGTGTGTATCCATCCCAAGTATGGTGGTTGGTTTGCAATCCGGGGCCTCCTCCTGTTCCCAGATATTCAGGTGTTGTTCCTGGCACAGTCTGCCCCCGTGGACTGTGTGAGCACAGAGGAGAAGAGAATCGAGTTGCTGGAGCAGTTCAATTTCCACTGGCAGGACGGCCGCTACAGGGACATCATCGAAGTGAAGGAAAGGTATTCAGAGGAGCAGAAAGCCTACTTTGCCACTCCTCCAAGGGAGAGATTCAGACTGCTGGGGCTGACACAGGAAGCCCGTTTCATTGAGTAGCGTGGCTCCGTGAAGGGGCAGAGGGCGAGCAAAGCCTAACTCAGCAGCACCTTCTTTGCCCCGGTCCGAGGAGGACAGCGTGTCTGCTGATAGCCAGGTGGCAAATCCAAGCAGCACGTGCAGCATCTCACCCCAGCATCAGTTTCTGGGAGTAAGAGGGAGCATTGCCTCAGAGCTCCTGTCTGGAGGGTGGCGGGGCCAGGCTGTGCTGTTGGTGGTTTGGTGTCTTTTGAGGAGTCTGGTAAGATACAGATTAGCCTTGGGGAAAAGTTCAGACACCCTGGCAACTGGAAAACCCGTGCTGCTCATTAGGGAAGTCATTTTTGTTCTCAAGAATTTTCTCCCCAGATACTTTGGGTTTATTCAATGTAAGAGTAAAAAACCATAATTTTCAGTCATTACAGTGCAAAATTATTTTAATTTTTTTTCTGATATTAGGGCAGCTACTTTTTTTAGATGCATCCAGCATTTTATTACCCTGTGTCATAACTCTGTCTAGGGAACAAGTGTTGAGGCTTTTCAGTTTTGCCTTCCTCAGAAAGAAAATCTGCCTTATGTTCCTTCACTTGCAGTGAAGCTGGCTTAATTTAATTACAGAATCTTTTCATGCCTCCTTTCTTTGACATCCAAAAGAAAATTCCCCCGAGCTCATTTAACTGCGTAGCGTGGGTCTGTCCACAGCAGAGCCGACAGCAGCCACCTCCTTCAAAGGGACACTACAAAGGTCACAGCTCGAGGCTGTTGTTTCCTCTTCACCCAGGGTCAGCCTCTCAGAACAAGGTGATGTCTTTAGGTCAGTTTTAAGCATTTATGCATTGTTTGGAGCAGCCAACTGAAATCTGCAGAAAGACAGCTGAGTAATGCCTGTGTGAGTGGAGTTTTTACTCATGTAAAGATAACTGACTGAAATTAAGACAATTTTCATGACCTTTTTCTAAGGTAGCTGAGGTTTGTATTTAAACTGTTTCTGAGTGCTGTGCACACACCACACACCCACCACAGGTTTACTACCATAGTTTCCCTGTTGTACTTCCTCTACGGGGGACATCGTAAACCTGCACGCACACAGAAACCACTGCACGAAGCACTGTCACACTGATGGGCAAACAAGCAGAGGGGAAAAAAAAAGAGATAAAATATTCATGACCTTCGTGTTACTTCTGTTGTTGGATAAAACATCTTCAGACAGAAACATTTTTTAGATGACTTAGTCTTGGTGGATTTGTTCAGAGGTTACAATGGCACTGGAGGAATTAATTTATCTTCGAGCGTTCTGATGCTCTGGCCTCACTAAAATAATATATAATAAATGAAAGTAATATATTGGAGTTTTGTTACTTGACCTCAACGCTGCGGAGTCGCTAAGCGCTTTCCCACGACATCAACAGGATGATGCAAAAATCCTCACTTTGCAGAACTGAGCCCTTTTTCTGTTGTGATTCTCCACACCTTTTGGAGACACTGACACCGAGGTTGCCCTCACAGAAAGTCACTGCTTGATCCACCTTTCCATAGTCTATAAACTACCTGAGCATAATCCAAAGTCAGCATAACAAGCCTGTTTTCCTGCAAACCACGTGGCGAGCCTGTGATCAGGGGCTGGCTTTGGTGCAGCTGCTGTCACAAAACAGTCTTTGTTGCTTTCCCTGCTTTGTTCACCTCTGCCTGAGGCAGACACCTGACTTGCTGGCTGATTGTGGTACTGTGATCTTTAATTGAAGTAAAATAATGAATTATTTTTTCTTTTTTAAATTCTCTTCTTTTGTTACAGAATTACTTCTGGTTGAAATGTTGGGTGACCTGCCAGAACTTTCCAACTAAACTGTAATTTAACAGGGAGTTGAATTAATGGTTCATAATAATAACATATACAAAATACTCTCTTAAAAAGATAAATCTGATTTCGTTCTGTATTTATCTTTTTACAATACTATTTAAAGTAAAATATTTTGCTATTTTGAGGTTGATTTCTAATATATATTTAACATTTTGTCTCAGTTGATTTATTAAAAGATTACCACAGCCATATCACTTCAATTTCTATAATTTATTTCCCTTCATGTGGCATTTTGGTTAATAAAATATACAAAGTTGTAAGCAACCCTTCGTGCTGAGTGGTTTTATTTCAACGGTGCACTGCGGAGAGCTAAGATGTTAAACTAAGAATCGGTCACTGTGGTTTTAACACACTGAAAATAGCGAGCTACTGAAGACACACAAAATGTCCTATCCGAAAACAACAGCAACAAAGTCAGTTGTTGTTGTAGAAGTTACTGAACTATTATGGCAGACTGATCGGGGATAGAAAAGAATTAAAACATACAGGATATTATAAAGATATCTAACAAGTGTTTGTCTTGCCCAGGTAATTTCAACAGTAGCATTTAACAACAAGCACATGGCAACGCACTTTCATTTTTTCCTCTGTTCTTGCAGTAACAAGAGTTCAAGGTGTCCAGTGACACACAGCTGAGAATTGAGGGGTTTTCCCTCAGTAACTTAAAAGTAATACCTGCAAGTGCTGGAATTCTTATTTGTTAAAACAAATAGTGAGTCACAGGAAGGGCAAATCTCTGCTCTTTGTGCCCCTGGCAGAGTTCAAGTATTTAATAACATACCCACTCCTGCCATCATGACTTTGAAGTGAATTGGTTCTTCGAGGCTCTTAGCTGGGTCTGAGAGATCCACAGCTGCAACCAGTAACTTCCTTTGCTGGTTGGAGTATAATGGTCTTTGTCTTACAAAACTGGTGTTTGAGAACCTGTTTGACTTATCTCATCTCTTGGGACAAGACTAGACACGGGGAGGAACAGATCATTCCTAGATCCCCAGGCATTGTGAAGACATTCTTATTTTCAGTACTTGAAAATGTCAAACAAGTAATTTCAAATACTAGTTCATATTTTGCAGTTTTAAACAAGTAAGTTTTTGTCTATATCCTAATTTTTAAACATCTATTAACTTTTTTTCTTCGATATAACCAGCAGGGTAAGTCTTCAAGAGCTGAATAAAAAAATTAAAGGCTACTTGAATTTGAATTCGGTTTTAGCAACACGATATTTGGTATATTTCAAACTAATGAAATAGTCTATGGAGAACTAACAGATTTTTAATTCTTCATGCACACAATATTTATCATTCATCTTCCCTAATTAAAATGTTATTTTTTTATTTTTACTTCATTAACATAACTGAGATTTTTATTAAGATTAAAGATGTGACAGAAATGCAAAGCACAATCTCACCTGGTGAACAAGCAGCCATCAGGATTATTGCTCATAAAAGGAAAAAAGCACTGGAGAAAACACTGTAGGGGTTGGGTTTTTTGTATCAGGTAAATCAGTGACATCTCAGAGGCACAAGAATAAGCACTGATTTTTCTTTGGGGTATTAAGCAGAGCTTGTCAAACTGGATTGCTGACACTGCCTTATTTCCTTCTCCTATAAAAAGAGCAGCTTTTAACAATCCTGTCTTCATCTGAACTGTGGAAATCTAAACATGGTTTGCTCTATAAATCAGTGTCAGACAAAACCAGCCAGCCTTGTGAGAGCAGGGCACTCTTCTGGTTTTGTTTGAGTTTTGTATTGGGTTGGGGTTTTTTTGTGGTTTGTTTTGTTTTTAGGGCTAGATTGTCCTCCTCTGGGTCAGAAGCATATTTTCACTCATTCAGTATAGTATACATGGTCTTCTATTAACCTGTGACCAAAATTACCAGTGGTGCAGCTATTATTTAACATGGCCTCAATTACTGAAAATGCAGTGACTTGAGTTTGACTAAAAAACCCCAAAATAAATCAGAATCAGCACTCTTTGTCCAGCCTCATGCAAAAAGTACATTTAAAAAAGCAGCTTTGACTACAGATTTAAGCAGCAACATTCCCACGTTTTTCCACTCAGGGGAAGGGAGTTTTGCTGTTTGCCGCAGCAGAGAGCCAGCTATACCCCTCCAACCTTACCCTTCACAAACCCATCCACCAAAATGGGCAGATGTATTCATGAGACCTTTCTTTGCTGTTAAGTTGGCTTCCTGTCTTACATATCCTGTGACAGATCATCCATCACCTTTGCTTCAGAAGGTGAGCACAGCACTTCCCTTCTAGGTTCTCAAGGAGGAAACAAAGAACCAAGGAACACACACATGCTTTTCTTCCTGTGACTATGAAGAGATAGATATCCACATTCCTCAGGAAAAAATCATTGTACTTTAGATGGAAAAAATGGGGTGGTATTTTTTTCCCTCTAAAATAATTGAAACAATAATGGAAAATAGGGTGAGGAAACAAAAATTTTATCACGGAATGAGAGTAAGATATCTTAGTGGAGTGTTTAAAATCTCTCCAGTAATATATCACGAGCTGCAAAATGTGATTATATAGGTACAAAAGTATTTGAAATGGCTACTTCCTGACAAAGTTACAGAACTATGATTCATTAACATTATAACACAGTTCTCATTTTTGTTATTTTTTATTATTCTTGTACATAATTCAGCAAGCAAGCAATTTTATTTTTAATAACTGCATGGTTTATTTTCCCCAAACACTTCCTAAAAGAAATTCTGAATGAGAATTTGATTTTTTTTTCTCTCTTCAAAGCTTCTGGAAATCATACACTTTTACCCTAAGTTGCTCTGGTTTGTTTTTGTTGTTTTGTGGGATTTTTTCTTTCCCCTCGTGTAAAACAAAGCACGAGATAGGAGAATTTCTGTAACTAAATTAAAGACAAGGGTAAGGGGATTTTTCAGGTTAGAAATACCCTACAGAATCTTGAATTTATGCAGTTAGTTTTTCTATGAATGCATAAAACATCTTAGTCCTTTTAAAGGAATTAGCTAATTTTAGGGTTTGATTTCATGTCATAACCCTTTTTCCAGTATTGTTCTAACTAGTCTTCCTTAATAATTCACTGTTGCATCTATTTTAAGTCTCTTCTTCCAAAATATATAGAACTACAGGAATAAAAACGAAAAAGAAAACTTATTTTTTGTGAAAACTGAATTTGATGAAATATATAAAGTTCCATTAAGTGTAGATTAAAGACTTTTTTCTCTCTTGACAAAGGATATTAATATCATTTGTCAGTGCAGACACTTCAAAAACAAGCTGCTGTAGAACATGGAACATAAACCTACCAGGCTCACAGTTTCAGAGGACAGTGCAACCTTAATGACTTCATATATATCCATATATATATATGAAATTCTCTCTGGCCAAATGGTATCTTGCCCAGGAACACTGTAAATTCAGACACATGTCCCATAAATACCCACAATGCTTGAAGTTTCAGGTGAAGGAGCCAAGTTTCACATGAAAGTCCAAACCCATCATCACTAGGTGTGGTGAGAAGAGCCTACCACAGGCACATCACTTGTTCAGGAACACTGCAAGTAACTTGCAGCATTTCTTCTACAGCCTGGCAGTTAATGCTGAACATCAGACCTGCGGACGCTTTCAGAGGATACATATTTTTAAAGCTTAATATGATGAACCCCATTGTTTTACCATACTCTTTACATGTCTGCCTTGATGTGTAACGTTACTAAAATCTGCTTTTGTAAGTGTATTTCCCTAATCAAAGTGCAGCATTTTGCAATACCTGTGATGTGTCAACTGCTTGCTTTTGTTCTTTGAACTGTATTGATTTGTTGGACAACCCAATAACCTGTTCCTCAAGGATAAAAAGGCTGGAGCACAGAAAATACTCCTTCTTAAATTTTCTATCTTTTTACAGTATTTTTCAAAACCAGTGAGGAACTTGTTTTATAACAAAGCATTAATTCTTTAAGCATTACTAGGGTATTTTTTTCTTATAAGCATCTGAAAATAAATATTCAATTGTTAATTTTGGAATAACAAAACATGCAGAACCAAGATGTACATGTCAAATATCAAGAGTCACATTCTGTGTATTCTATGACAAATGTAATGTAAAGAATTTATTACGTATTATTATGTATTATACCAAAAAACCCTACTGCTCCTGTACAAATGATATTCTCTGAAAACTTACAGGTATCTATCATGCAAGTAAGGGAGCAGTCTTGATTTTAGATAATCTAGGAAGAACACAATGCACAGGACATTAATTTCTTCCCACTTTAACTCAGTCTTCAGTAAGATCACACAAATCAGAACCTAAAGCTACTGTCTGTAAAACTTCAGCAAACAAGACTTTTGCCATTTCTTTTGAGGGCAAGACAGCACCACCCGAGAGCTGATGTCGGGGCTACTGCATCACAGCTGTTAAAGTTCAGTCTCAAAGACCGACAGGAGTTTGCTCCTTAGCTGCTGTTGCATACAATTTGGAAATATTTAATTACATACAGTTTTAACAGATTTACAGACCCCACCAAGCACAAGCTCCCATATATATTTATATTATTACATCTACTACAGCTGCTTACCAGTGTAAGCACCTGGTGCCATGTAATTCAGCCCTCAATAACAACTGTATTAACCTATGTAATACATCATATACTAACATATAGCCAATTTGATAAATCATATTGTCAGTAGATGGCTGCTAGTACATTTGTTTCCATTGGCACTCTGCTTCTAAGAGTAATTCAGTCCTTTCTAAATAGCACCTGCTATATGCATCTTTAGGAAAAAAACCCATTAAGTAGTGCTCAATACTGCAAGAGGCACAAGTTTTGTCACCAAAATTAAGAACTGCTGATGTGTGATTTACCTCACTGGGAAATGTGGCACCCCCCTGATCATGAGCAAAGCCAGTTTGTAACTGTAATGAAAAAAACTATATGTAGCTTGGTACACGAAAACAAGTTTCTTAAAAAATAAGGATTATAATTGTTTGAATGGGATAAAAATGACACCAAAGATGTCACGATACTAGGAGTGGGGTGAAAGCCTTGTAACCCCCAACGGACCAAGCTGCGTGTGAATCAATATTTAGCTTCAGCAAAGAAACAAACCCAGACCCCTTGATTTGAAGAATTTTTTTTCACATTATTCATTTTGTGTGTTATATTCTTGGAAACGTTAAAATGTCAACGTGGCAAATGTTCCCACGAACGCCTCACATGTCTGAAGAAGAATAATAATTAATTAATTGCATTAATTCCCACAGTCAACCATTTAGTGCAAACTTTTAGCACAGCTTTTAGCCCACAAGTATTTTGTTTCTTGGCTGTTCTGGATTTCTCCATTGCTATCCCTCACGGGGGATTACAGTGCCTAACTCCATGCTGTTAGTAGTGTCTCAGCACAACAGCTCCAGGTAGACACGAGCAGACCAACCCCAACTTGACGTGTTTTTCTCAGTCACAGATTTCTAAATTGACAGCAACTTCAGTACTTATGTGAAAATTAACGCACAAACACAACTCCTGGGACATTTAGAAGGTGGAGGTATTAAACCCGTGCTGTTGGGGGGTACTGGGTGTAGCAGCGAGCCGAGCCACGCTGGCAGCGAGGGTGAGCCCCAGGGAAGCCGGTTCTCCCCTCACAGCCAGAGTCCTCCCGTGACCCGGGGAGATAACGCGTCAAACGGCACACGCTACATCAGAGGGGTGGGCGAGGCTAAACGAAGCCCGCAGGTATTGTCACGGGACATCCCCAGAAGCAGCAGTCCCGTCCGGTCAGCTCTGCCCCGCTCTCCCCGCGGCAGCCGGGTGCGGGCGGCGCAGCCCACAGAGGCCTCAGGCCTCGGCCGCCGCTTCCCGCCGAGCGCCTGCTCGGCCCCCGCCCCTCCGCAGGGAGGCGGGCACCGCCCGCGCGCCCCCGCCGCAGCCAATCACCGAGCGGCGCGCGCGTGGAGCCGCGGCGGCCGGTGGAAAAGCGCGGGCGCCCGCCCGCCTCGCGCCGCCTGAGGAACTTCCGCGGGACCCCCACAGGGAGCGGCCCCAGGGGGCTCCGTCGCCCTCAGACCCGCGGCTTCTCCACGGGCCGCTGCGCGAAGGCTCTGCTGCCTTCGGAGCAATAACGGCTCCAATACCAACCTAGTAAAAGTCTGTTCGCTTTAAACGCGGGTTTTTTTTGTTCGGGTTTGTTGTTTCTTCTTTTCGATAAAGTCCACTCACATCATGGTGAGGGACTTGGTCCTTAACATAACAGCCCACAGTCTGGGCACAGAACAGGGTTATTGCCACCCACCCCACAGTTCCCAGGACTTAATTCAACATAACATTATATGATGTAATGTTATGTAACAGCCTAGTCACAACAGGGGCCGCTCATTCTCAGTAGAAGTCTCTTCAGTCCCATCTTCAGGGTACAGACCCCCACCCCACAGGACTCGACCACACTAACACTGCACCCTCCCCAACAACTGCTGTAATCAATTGCATGACATATCAAGGCTAATACAGCCAGATACAACTGAGGTAAACTTTACATTAGATTAGCCCCCTGACTTTACTCCTTTTCATTTGCTAGGAGAGAGTTTCATAGAAAAAGAGACAACTGTGTTCAGTCACGCTGGTTACTATTAATTGACCTACCTTGAACCATATCATATATATAAAAAACACTCCTGTGCCACCCTATGATGTCGGCCTCATTTGTTATCTTGAGGAGAATAATAATTTATATTTTAAGTAATAAGCAAGTGATCTAACTAAGCATCACTTTGGTATATCTTCAGGAAGATTTGTGGCAGGGGATTGAACTATTTTAGTATTTACTGCAGTATTTGGTAGGAAGGCTTCTAGCCTTAAGTCTGTTTTTCCAACTGCACAAGACAAGTGTACTAAAGGCATGCAACTTTCACTTCTGACTCACGTTAAGTAGCCCTGGGCCTCAAATTTGTTATTACTTACTCTAAGCAGGGCAGAAGCATGTTTACTACTCGAGCTGAAATTAGATGCAAGGTCTTGGCCTCTAAGAGTTTAATCTTCATACATAAAGATGACAGAGTTCTAACCCACACTGCTAGGCAACACCTCTCCTTACCCAAATCCTCAGCTCTGAGGTTCAGGACTTTATTACAAGCCACCTTTAACCACAAAGCTACACAGTGGTAGCATAACTTAAGGCACAGTCATGTGCTTTCAGTTCTACAGTATGTGGGCATAATCATTTGGAATGCAAATATTAAATACCAGGCTGAGTACATCCAAGTAGCAGATTTTAATAGTTCCACTCTTTTGTTCTTAATCACATGACAAGCTAATGGATTAACTGGCAGATTCTCACTCCCACTGCACACAGTGGGAGAGTCTAGGGATGAATATTGTATACGCCTTTCAGAAAGGCTCAGTCTTCCATTCCTGTGGAGCCAGAGTTCCAACTGAATGTTGGACTCCCAGAAATTTAGCATAAAAAGTCATAGTTTCGACCAGCATGAATGAAGGTGACATGGTGCATGAAAATATGCCCAGCCTTCAGTCACATCTATGCTCCATGCTCTGGGCACTGCAGTGTTGTTTAAGTCTGATGACAGACTAATATCCTCTACCTATTAACAAAGTCATGTAGAGTGTGAAGAGCACCTTACTACTGCTACATAAGAAGTAAGTATTTCCATTCTAATGGAGCGTAAAAGGCCTTTAGGAATAGAAGTGTCTACAGACAGCTCAGCAGACAGAGCCCTCAGAATTGCAGCCTGCGCTGCCTTCAGGTCTCCTGAGGACCATACACACAACAGGAGACAGTATGCTCTTTCCACAAGTTTAATAGAGTTACAAAAGGATACCACTGCTCTAAATGCAACACATGGCTAACCACATACACTGCGTTGTCACTAAAGTCAACAGGGCTTGATGATCATTAAGATTTTCTATGAAGGTACTGTCAACAAGACAAACTTTCCTTCAAGTAAAAAAGTTACTGTTTATACCTACAGCATGATCCCTTGACTCAGATGCAATGACTTAGTCAAAGTTCAGGAACTGATGCTTGCTCTTTATGTAAGGCATACTAGTTTCCAACTCAGACTGAAAAGTTTTATTTCTGCTTGGAGAAATACTCTTTACTTTTCTGAACATCAGGCTTGATTGTGTCACTGCCAGGCTTCCAGCCAGCTGGGCACACTGAAACGACAGGAATGGTTAAATCTTACCAGCTGCTCCTGCAGAACACATTTTACACAGCATTAAAGCAAACTAGCAACTCAGAACACGTTTACATCTTTGCAACAGACAGAAGGTACAGTATTCAGTACAGCATCATGTTCTGTTTTACTCACTTTTCCTCACTGTGTAGTAGCACCCAAGAAACCAGGCATTTGCCTGTGGAACAGCAGGCCCTTCACACACACACACACACCCCCACACCCCCCCCCCAGCTTCCTCCACAACCTACTTAAAAGCTTCATAGAAGCTTGACAGCAAGGTAACCCCAACTCCAGCAGCCTGGGTCAGAAGGGCTTCACAGCTACTATAGTACATTTCTCTTCTTGGATCCACTCAAGTTTATATTCTCCTTGTATTTAATCAACCCTAGCCCCATGCTCCAGTTTAACACATGGCTAGCAAAAGGCCTCCAAGATGTAGACACTGCACAGTCTCAAAACTGCAGGTGACTCCTGAGCAGCGTTTTTTGGACAGTCTTCCTTGCAAGGCTTGATGCTTTCTCCACACAAGCCTGTCAATTTTAGCTGTAGTCCCCTCAGTTTGAGTGTTCCTATATCTGTATATCTTCTACTCTATTCTAGTTTAGATGAGACCACAGTCCTAGCTCTGGAGGAAAAGCTTTTGCCAGCTTTTTACTACTCCAGGGCATAATAAACCCCAAAGGGCTTCACTTGCATGACATGTGACTGCCCCATCATCAGTCAGGGCAGTCTCCTCAGCTGACAGAGGATGGCACACAAGCTCAGAAACACTGACTCTCTTCAGGCAGTGGCATAGCCACAATTGCAGCTTGTTTTAATAAAATCTGCCATTGACTTACCAGTTCTGAAGCAAGTTAAGTAGGACAAGCAGCAACACATTAACTAATAACAGCTGAAGACTGCCAATACCTATGTAGCAATTCTGAGTTCCCATAACCTGCTTCAAACCTTTCATCTGCAGTGCTTTTTCTTTTAACTCCTGCAGGAAAGCTACCAGCCTCAAGCATCTCAGCACCAATTATGGGCATGAAGACTCAACCATTTACCCCCTCACTACACATGAGCACAGAGATTAGCAGGTTTTTCTAGGAATTTGAACACTTCTAACAGACTGCATAAGACATTGCATTAGCACTGCTGGTCTCAGCCTACAGAATCTGAGAGCAGAGCCCAAAGCACACTTACCCTTGCAGGCCAAGATACTACATGTTCTTCACTTCTCTCTGACTGAGAGACAACCGCTATGTGCTCAACAAGACATCCAGCACCATGCTGATTTAAGTGCTCTTTCAACATTAGCCAATTACTCGATGGACAATTAACTGGAATAGGATACATACAGCACTGTGGTGTCCTTCAACAAGTACCTTTACAGAACAAGATGCATTTCAAAAGGCACCATTACTTGCTGTGCACATGTACTTAGTACCTTTCACTAATTCAATTTAACCTGCCTAGTTAATACCGTTCCCTAGAAAAAACGTTTACAATTACGAGGAAGAACTCTTTACCTTCTCCATGTTTATCTGTAAACTGGAAGGCCTGGACAAGTCTGAGGGTTTCATCAACAGAACGGCCAACAGGAAGATCGTTGATTGTTATCTGCCTCAAGATCCCCTTCTCATCAATTATGAACAGACCCCTAAAACAGTAGCAAAGAAAAGCCCTGAAGTTAAACATAGCTTTTGAAAGACTGGTTAGACTGAAGTGAGTTTCAAAAACTCAAGTTCAGTACTCTTATCACTGCATGAAGTTGTGTCATCTAGTTGCACTGACCTCTTCCTGAAAACAATTACCTTCAGCGTATGCGTAGCACTAATATGTTAGTAGTTGAAAGCTTAACATTCAGCAGCAACTAAGAGGGAGAGGAGGTTAAGTCAAAATGCTAATGTACGAGAGCAACACTTCTTACTTAAGGAAGAAAGTAATGGAAAGACAAAATGGAAGAGAAACCCAAGAAAGAGTGAACTGAGAGGCATTCTTATTTTAATAAAAACTACACAGTTCTCAAAAAACCAAACAAAAAAATCACAAACAATCCAGCAATGGCTCATCAGTTAATCCTCCAAAGTCACTGTAAGAGCAGAAGTTCAGTTCCCTCAGCAACTTTAACTGAACAGTTGACTAAAAGATAAGGCTTGGTTTTTAATTAATCTGTACTTTAATCACTAAATACTTGTAATCACTTTCATGACTATCTAGGTCTTGCATTACCAGTGTTTGCAGAAGCTCAGCTGCATGACACTCCTGCACCGTGCAGAGGTCAAAGGGAGGCAGCAGGCATTTCTCTAGCTTACCAAGACCATAAAGAGTCTAAACCCTAAGGAGAACCAAGCAGCACGGCCCCTTTGATAGTCTGAAGCAGTTTACATCTAGAAGAACCAATAGCTTCAGCCTGCCGCAGGCATTCAAGGATATGCAAAGTCTGTGTTGAGCTGACATGCTCCATGTATTGCAACATCAGACTTTGATAGCAAGTTGTGGCAGGAGCATCTAACCCCAATAAAGGCTGAAACTTCTCAACCACTGTCAGGAGTTAAAGCCCCTGTTTGGGGGTTAGGAGCAGTTGAGGGACAGGAAAGGCAAGGCCCTTAGGTTGACAGACAAGGCTCTCAGCCAATGAAGCACCTCAGCCAAGAGAAGTTTCTTGACTGCTGACCATATATGACCACAAATCAGATTGGACTAGAGTATAAATGGGAGCCTCATCGGAGGGCAAATTAAGCCAGTCCTGCTTAGAGCAGTGGGTCTGCAGTTGGGGATTCTCCCCTTGGGTCAGGATGCCACCCAAGGCAACTCCTTCAAAGGTTGAGAACCCTCATTCAGGTGAAGGATATGCACATTTTGGGTTGTCATGCCTAAAACTTAAACAGAATTAATATTACACAGTTTACTTAAGATTAACTGACATCTGAATTTGTAGTTTACTAATATTTGTCAGAGTGCTAAATGATTTTGATTAGAATAAATATCCTTCTCAGGCACATGCCTTGTCTATTTTGAGAGACTCCATAACACAAGTTTACCTTCTTGCATTATTACCTGTATGCAATTCCTTCATCCTCTTTAAGTACTCCATATTCTTTGGCAATGGCACGCTTCGTGTCAGAAATCAACGGGATTTTCATAGTACCCAAGCCACCTTGTTTCTTAGGAGTGTTGATCCTAAAATAAGGAAGTTTAAATGTTAAAAGTGTAGACAGTTCAGAAAAGTATAAGGTACAACAGCAGCTGATCTTTTCTGCCATATCATACTTGTTCAGTTCTTTTGTTGCTTCATGGCAGAACGATACACTCGGTTTGTTCACCTGGCACTACCAATACTTCCCAAGAGCTTTTATCTGATACTTCAGTAAGGGACTCTGAATACACTCCAGAATCAGTTGCTGTAAGAACTGAGACCAGGGAGAATGTTCTATTAGGTTAAAAGGCTGATTCTTACCAGGCAAGGTGACAGAAGTGAGAGTCAACAGAAGCTCCAATTACTTCACAATTAATCTTCTTGAAATCATCAGCTCTGTCACTGTACGCAATGATTTCAGTTGGACAAACAAAAGTGAAGTCCAGGGGGTAGAAGAAGAACACAACGTATTTTCCTAGAAGAGCAGTATAACCATTTAGTCCTGTACCTTTAAGAGTTGTCATTTTCAACACCAACCATTCAAATATTGATAGTGGAGAAAGGACTGGATACAACACTGCCTTTAAGGGTTAAACATCCAACTACAGATGCCTCTAATTTTAAGACTTGCTAAATAGGTAGCAAGCCATAAAGCACCCAGGGGATTTACACTTCAGCCAAATACCATTTACCACTCACAAAACGCTCTTCAAGGCCACTCCACAGCCAGTAACACAACCCCACAACACTGAAGTCTCCAAAACGAGGCTGTCAAAGGCCTGTCTCTGGGTCTACTCCCACAGACCTGCCCAGAGTATACCCAGTACCCACCACAGAAGGCCCTATGGTTGACTACTAACAATGCAGATATGCCACGAGTTTAAAAGGCTACAAGCTAAGGAGACATTGTAATGGAGTGGGTGACTAGTATACTGTCGCTGTTTATACTGGGAGCGGAGAGATGCAGCAACACAAATTCAGCAAGGGAAGGCAAAAGAAGCAATTTTATTCATTTATAACCCTGGTTTATATACCCCAGCCCTATGGGGTGATTGGTCAGTGATCACCCATCTCCTGGGGTGATGAGGGCTAAAGTCCTACAACACCCATTTCAAAATATTTTTCCGATGTACCATAAACAGAACTTAGCAAAACACCAGGTGTTGGTCTAGCTTACAAAAAACATCCCACTGTTTTTCATACCATGCATGAGAAAGGCAGGATTCTCACCAAATATTGTGAGAACCTGAGAAAATCCCTCTGCTAGCAGCTTTTCAGCATCCATACACATACAGCAGTCACCAGTCACTCATCTCCAAAATACAGGTATCTTGTCTTCCAGGACTAGAGCCTGACAGAGGATAGTAACAGATCTTCTGGATCATAAAATCTATTCCCATTCCTAGCCCCGTACATATTAATTTTTCTGTAGTTACGGGTATAATTTAGTACAATGCAAATTTCATTTTCCTTCCAGACTGTGTGTTCATCATCTTGGGCCTAAATGACTCTCAATTCTTGAGAATGCAACCAAAAGCTTATACAGTTTTGGAAATAACCAACTAAATGCCACATTTGCATCACTTCAAATAAGCATATAATTTATGTTCTACGAGAACTGTTGCTATTCTTTACTGACGTTGACAGAGATCTCTCAGGTGCCTAGTCCCAGAAGACAAGATGTCTGTATTTTGAAGATGAGAGGGTTTCCTGAGACTATCACTCATGGAGACCTTGACAAAGGAAAGCTTGCAGGCTTCTTTTGTTTTTCCACTTACTAATTGGTCCAGTGAAAGACATTGTTTCTTCCTACAAATTCTGCCTCGCTGATGTCCTTTGACAACCTTAGCACTAGTGTTGAATCTGAATTGTTAAAACATGCTAAATTTCTGCAGCCTCCACAGTTTCAAACTTCTAAATAATACAAAATGAAAGCTATGTCATATGCATAACTTCACTGCGGAACTTTGAGGTAAAAAATACGCCCATGTAGCCCTTTGTTTCAGCTGCATCCATTTCATTAAGCACCTCCGCTACTGAAATTATCATAGTAAATGCAGTTTTCATCTTAACAAAGACCTTAGAAAAGCGGCCTCGCACTACCCTACCAACAGTCTTTCTTTAGCCACTATTCCTTACTCTATTCAGAGGATCCAGACATGTCCTAACCTTCTGTAGGATGCTTCTACAGGATGAATCTAGACAAACATTTCTTCATCCATCTTCTTAGCCTGCTTTGAAAATCTGATCATTTTTAACCATTTGTTTGTTTGCCATTCAAGCTTCTTATGGGCTAGACCAGCAACAGAATATCTCCTGCTCAAGCAGTTATATCTCTTTCTCATGCTGCTACATTCTCTAAACTGCTGCAACCCAGTATTAGTGGAAATTGTTACCATTATGTCTGGGCAATCAACAGCTAATGATTCTCTGGCTGGAAACTAATGCTGTATTCATAAGGGCTAACAGTTAACAATGATATTTTATTAGGGGATAGGTTCGAGGATTGGCAGCTTACTCTGCTGCTGTTATGCAAGACCAACCTTCTCAATTAAAGCTCTGTTAAATGTAGCAGATTTGCCTCATGTCTGTCATTTGTGGCTACCACTAAAACATCCTTTCTCTTGTTTTGTGTTGTTATCTGCACATAGATTGTAAAGTAAATTCTGCCTTGGAGACAAAAGTACATATGAGCAGCTGAAGATAGAATCTGGCCCTCTATTTTCAATCTGCCCCAAACCAGATTGTTTACTTGATTGACACTTTGTGAATTTTATTAATTACACAGTAGATCCTCAGTCCTATTTTCTGAGCTGTGAACTGCACTTTTTATTATTTTTCCTACTTTTGCATTTTTCCTTACTGCAGAGTGTTATTGTCATCTGTATTTTCTGCTACAGATCTGCTTCCTTTTCAACCTCATTTCTGGCACATAGCCAACAGCCATGAACCAGCACTTTAGTTAATTTTTGAGCAGAAGTCCGCAACTGGTGTAAATTAGTGTTACTCCATTATTAATAAGAAAAACTTCACTGTGGAGGTTATTTGACATTACCTATCTGACTCTATATAAGCACTTGAATTCTTGGTATCTGGAGAACTCACCTCTTGCTTTCAGCGTGATGTAATCTTTTATTCTTATCTCACACTTCTTTACAATCAAAGCTGAATCCACAAGCAACAAATCTAACACCATACCACATTTACCCTTAATTCATATCAGAATAAGTAGACTAGAGACACTTTTTGTCATTTTATCTCTCTCTCAGTGTGACACAGAGTTGGAACAAGGGCAGTGTTCTAGTTTATTCCTCCTTCCACGCTGACCTCACCTTTCCTGAGAGCAAACCAGATGACCTCTCAGAAAAATGACTTGAAATCCATGCTGCATCCATGCCACAGTGACAAAAAAACCCCCACAACACTTCTCACTGTATACCCATGTGTCACTACTGCAACATTTTGTCTTTGTACACTTCTAGAAAGAAACAATCAGGATGCAGGTTTTGTTGCCTGGTCTGAGAACATGGCAGTTCAGCAGTGATAATGCAAAATAATTACAAGTGACCATCTGGTAGACCACTTATCTAAATAAACTTAATTGAAGCTGCAGGCAAATGCTAGCATGTACTGGGAATGCTGCTTCAACACACAACACTACCACCTTTGTCAGAAAAACTTGCAGGGCATTTAGTATCTCAAGAAAAAAAACTTTCACAAGACTGAGGAACATGAACCTTACAGAAACTGGAAACACTGAGTAAGGTGTAAAACGGCGGGTCTGAAACTTTTTCCACCCCCACCCTGGAAACATAGAACTTCAGACATCACACTTTACTGCTGTGGAGCAGTACGCAACTTCAAGAGAAGTAGATTTGATGCTGACCCTGTAGAAAATCTTCGACCTTTCACTGTCCCAACTTTCTCCATTTGTAAGGTGGGGAAAAATGATGGTGACGTTTTGCTTTAAAACTCTATAAGCATAAATTACTATAATCGCTTGTCTTACATAAAAGTACTACAGCTTGCCAGTTTGCATGGTGGAAATAATTTTCAGAGCCCCTCATTAGTCAGAGTAAGAAAATCCTTTTGCAGGGTGTGGGAGTGCCCATATGGCTGGGCTGGGCTGCACCAGGAATGTCCTCTCCCTCAAAACCCTAAGAAAGGCCATTTCTTTAGGATTTTTATGAGACGATAATTTATCCTGAACACCTTGCTTAGCAGAACTCAAGGAAACTAGTGATATCACAAGGACTCAGTATACAATCTATCACCCAGCTTTGTGAACACAGATCACAGTCAGGTCAGGAGAGCGCAGGGGGCTGCACTGGCACCTCTACCACCACCTGGCTGCTGTTCCAAAGAGCAAAGTGGAGGTGTCTTTACTTGGTATGCACTCAGGTGGGCTCTCAGATAATGTCTCAGTTAATAGTTACTCACTGTTATTTTGTGCTTCTTTCAGAGGTTTTCCACAAATATGTCACCACCTACTTTTGAACACAGCATTATAGTAACCATCGCTCAAGACAGAGGTGTGTAATTTCAAATGCTAAGTATGCAAAAATAGCCCCAAACTCTCAATTTATACACAAGATAACAGTTCTCTCTATCAAGCTAATCTTGTTTCAGAAATAAGTAAACACCAAAGGAAATATACCTGCACCAAAGCTTAGTTCCTACACGGTTAATGTTTTCTTGCAGCATCCCCAGAATGATATATCAGGAAAGAAGTGCTAACAGATACACACTCGCCTCTCATAAATTTTTAACTGTCCGTCCCAGCTTCTGTTCACACAGAACTGTGCACATGTACTCCTTCAGCTGTATTTTTCAAGATGCAAACCCCTGGCAACATTTCTAAATAACATCCACTGTCCAACAACCTGTTCAAGCCAACATGCATTAATGCTTCTACTCTCACCGTCTGCAAGGGAAAAAAGACAATTTCCTATATATGATATACTAGTGGTCTCTTGGATACAGGTAATGTACTGTACATGCATTAGATAGTAGCACAGACATCAGCACCCACAGAAAACCAGTAGAAATATCGGCACATCTGAAAATATCTTCATTAACACCCTCCCACTGTAGAAATGCTGCCTTTGAATTTGCTGCCAAAGATTAGAAGAATTTATGAGGATACAAATTCAAACTATCAGCCACTCTGCTTCTTGCATAGCCTCGCATCCCCAGGTAAAAAACTGCATTACCCCCACAGTCTACACTAGCACAGCCCTGAGAGCTTCTCGTCCATTCATGACTGCCCTAAGACCAGCATAACTGCTGAATTTTTGAGCAGAGCTTTTTTTTTATTTAATTTTTAAGTTAGATCACAGGTATGAAGCCAAAAGTTCATTTTTTAAATGCAAGAACCATTTTCTAAAATAAAAGCATTTTTTTTCTGTAAATAGGGAGGTCAGAGAAGGGATAAACAGCTTAGTGGCACCGAGTATTAAGTTAAATGGAACATTCAGGCCAGTTAGACCAGCTTAGAAGCCACCACACATTAACTGCTATGGACCATACAGCATTATGCAGGTAGGGTTAAGTATTTGATGGAGAGCCTAAAACTAATCTTCGATCATAATAAAAACAGACTCCTAAATCACATCAACATCACCACTTAGAGAATTCTGATAACCTTTCCATTTTGCCTTCCAGAGTTAAGAGGCTTAAGTTATGTATTGCCAAAAGAAAAATATCTCCCTGAAGGAAGGCAAATTAAAAGCCACAGATAGTCAAATATGGATGCTATTCAAAACCAGACTGAGACAGTTTTGACCTCAGCAGATGTTAACGAAGGCTTACACCTTTTAAAGAACTTTTTAAGAATGACAGCCAAAATAATTTGCATGGAAGTGCAAAAACCTGCAAATACTTATTGAGAATCTTCCTCTCCTAGGTTTTCTAAGGTGCTCGTATCCTTAATATTTTATTGGAAATGCTGAGTTAACTGAAGATATTTAGCAATGAAGCTACACATCTTAGAGAAACAGATAGAAGAGGTTTCTTTTAAAACGTTTCACTGTTTCCTCTCAGTCTGTTGTGGTCAGGCTTCTCCCTCAATTACTTACAAGAAAACATTTCCCATGAAGGAAGCCTCTGGAAGCACACAGGATCATACATGGATGAATTCCCCAGAGCCACTTTCTGTGGCCTTAGCCAGAAAGAGGATAGGGCTGATGGTGAGTGTGTCACAGCAAGTTATAGGCAGGGTATGGATACTGCATTACTTTGAGGTCATTACTTCGAGGCCATTATTCTGAGGCATGTGGGAACCCACACACCCATTTCCACACCATGCAACTTGCAAAGCACAGCCAGGTCCTTACAAAGACATTTCTTCCAAATGTCTTTCCCTGCTGAAAAACAGGTAAAGGAATGGTCTTTTGCCAGTTCAATTTTTTGCTTTACAAAAACAGTTATACTGGTCCTTAATTTGTCCTTTTCTGACCCAATAGAGCTGGCAGCTCTGACACAGCTTTTGGCATTAACTGTGGACAGAGCAGCTGTACCAGGCACAACCTAAACAGCTCCTAACAAGGAAAACATGGTTGATGACTCATCTCTGATTGCATTTTAATACAGAAACTCAGAGTTTTATCTTCAGTTTCTGGTAAAGCCAACACCCGTCAAAGACCAGCACAACACAGCCATAACCCACAGAGCCTGTGTACACTGCAGTGGTCATCTCTAGTTTTGTAGGCTTCCTTAAACAAAAAACATTTTGAACTTCTGAAACTAAATGTCATACGTTGGGATTTAGCTTGCTGTTTGCAAGAACATTCAAAGCATTGTATGCTCCTGTACTAATTTATCTATGTGTAGGCTCCTATAAGCATACAGGCTATACAGTAACCTTTATAGTATTTCAGGACTCATCTACTGTCAAAGTGCATTCCTTTCCCACCAAAGCATATTTCTCTCCTGCCAAGATGGGAATTCAACATCCATGAATCCTAAAGCAAAGCTTCAAACTGATATCAAGGGTTCAAAACCATACCTTGGTGTCTATCTACCTTCAACAGATGTCAGGCTGTGAACAGCAAGGGAAGTGATGCCATGAGTGCAAACTGTGGTGGACACATTACTTAGGAAGTGAATTGCAACTGCCAACTTACTTTTCTCAGTTCTTTCGAAGTCAATT
>WTSP01019809.1:0-30810 GCA_025331215.1 Actenoides lindsayi
TTATTGCCTCCAACCCCATGTTGGTACTGGAATTCTCTTGGACCGACTGGCTCCTACAACTGATTAGCCCTGGGAGATACGGGAAGGGGAGGAGAGAGGGGACGGGGGATGGGGGGGGGGGGAGCCAAATGAGAAGAAAGATGGGGTGGGGGACGGGGAAAGGGGAGAAAGGAGACAAGGGAGAAGGGAAGAAACAAACAGTCAGCACATTCTCGCAAAGCAACAAAATTTGTCATCTTGTTCTTTAAAGCGCTGCAATGCACCCGTCCTCCTCCTCCTCCTCCTCCCCGTTCCATCCCGCCCCAGGGCTTGGCAGGGGCTGGCATTGGGATGGGACTTACGTTTCTGGGGTGCTGCAGGCAGGGTTCCCTGGGGCCAAGGGCTTGGAGGATGGTGGGGGGTAAGGGGTTGTCACTGAGCCCCGGGGAGCGACTACAAGAAGGTGGGGGGGCCGTGCTCCCATCCCAGCCAGTCTCGGCACGGGAGCAGAAGGAGAGTCACCTGGACACGGGGTCCATAGAGATGCACGCACCGAGCAAAAGTCGGTGTGCCAGGAATTTGGAGGCCGGGGCAGTTTCCCACAGAGGAAAAGTCAGGGAAGGAAAAGGGGACACCCCACAAAAACACTTGATCAAGAAAGTAGCGGCCGGCTTTGGCCCTGGCACGAGAGATGGCAAAGGCAGGCAGCCCCCAGCCAAGGGCACGCAGCCCGCAGGGGGTCGGGGGGAGAGCCCTTTTGTCCCTCCTCGCGCTCTTCGCGAGCCCCCTGCCCGCTGTCCCAGCTCGCTCCCTTCCTCCCCTCCAGGCCGGGTGCCCACTGCGGACCCTCCCGGGCTGAGCCGCGGCTACGGGACAGGAGGCAGAGGCAAAGTGGTTGTGTCGGCGTGGTTGTGAGTCTCAAGCCATGCAGTTATGGTGCAGCACCGCACACGGACCAGAGGGCACCAGGCTCAGCCACGCCACCGTCATTCCCAGTGTGGCGGTTACAGGGAACAAGCAAGGGCAAAATACAGACACAAAAACAGCAGGCTGGCGAGGGAAGCCCCACTGGCAGCCCCCTCCCCAGCTCGCCCCATCCCGGGGGTGTTTGCGCTGGGATTGTCGCCCCTCCGCTCGGAATGGGATGGATCCCGGGTTCGCTTCTCTTCCTGTCCACGGGGCAGGGTCTCTCCTGGCCCCCTCCAGACAGACCCCAGACAGCAGCTCCCCACAGTCGCTCTTCCAACCTCCCTCCAGCACAGCAGGAGTGGCTTGAACCAGGGGGTTCAACCTCTCGGGAGGTTGGGCCTCACCGCCTCCAAACGTTGTCTGCCGCAGACCCTCGGGTCCCGGCTGCCTGCACCCTCTCACCCCAGCTCCCTGCACCCTCTTGTCCCAGCTGCCCAGACGATTCGGGTCCTTCTCCCAGACAGGCTGACATGGGCAAGTGGTCTTAGAGCACGGGCAGCTCTGCCTGGCCCTGCTGCCGCCGTGTCCTCCTCCACAGCGTCTCCTTCCCTGGCTGCGGGAAAGCTGCTGTTCCTCCTACTGAAAACTAACCCGAAGGCACTCCTGCTGCAGGAGAGCAGTCATACTTAATCAATTAAATACCAATTAATACTCCTCATGGAGATTCGTTTCATTCGTGAGCCCGCTCAGACACCGCTGCAGCTGGTGGCAAGAGCTCAACGGCCTTCAGGCCATTTTCCTCCCTAGGGCTGGTCTCTCTCCTGCACTAGGGAAGCCCATGCCAGCCACCTGACCCCGTGGGGCCACTTTCCACCCCTCCTTGCCAAAATCCCTTCCTTAGGCTGCTCCCTCTCCTCCTTCCCCAGCTGGGCTGAAAGTCTCAGGCCCAGCAAAGCTGGGGAGGGTGCAGTGCCCCTGGGAAGCTCCTGAAGTGCCACCTCAGCTCCTGCATGGTGGCCCCCAGGCTCAGCATGGCAAACACATCTCGGTGGGTTTCTGGGCGACCCAGCACCCTTCCTCTCTGCAAGCTGGGGGTCTCTTCAGGGGCCAGGGGCCAGTCCCGGGTGTTAGCCAGCAAACCCCCAGTTAGGCAGGCCGGCAGGTTAATGCTGGTTAGGGCCGGGGACTCGCTGAAGCCCACCATGGCTGCCTGCAGCAGTGCTCGGACACCACCACCAGAACTGCTCCTCCAGCAGCAGCTGACCAGCCTGAAAGCCTCCCCAGGCTGGGAGCTCCCCGCTCTGCGGGCAGCCGAGCTCCAAGAGGTCCTGCCCACAGAGCCCTTCCACGCAGCACCGGCTGCACCACTGCGGCCAGCCCCAGCCACCAACTGAACGTTTCCTCCCAGCTCCTGAGAAACTGGCACCGACCCACGCCGCGAGCACCTGGGGGGCTGAGCAGGCCGCCAGCACCCCTGTGCCCGAGCACAACCTCCTTCTCCCAGATTACACCTCCTCTTGATCCTCAGCCACCACCAGTTTGCCCAGCACTCACAGGTCAAGGCTCCAGGATGCTGCTCTCACCCCAGTTTGCTTTTGCAATCGGCTCCTGCAGCCTGCCCGGCCCATGGTGACGCAGAACCTGCTTCCCACGCTCCTGCTTCCACCCTCCTGCCCATCCACGGGTGACCACAAGGTCCCACAAGAGCAGGGTGCTCTCTCCCCAGCGTGACGTCCACTTTAGTTCAACCCTCTGTTGGCATCCTGATGGCCAACCCTTGCTTGACTTTTAACCTCTCCTCCACTTCTGCCAGGCTTTCTGAAGAATTACCCTGCACTGTCTCCAACCCAACAGCCGGGAGCTACGGTGTGTCCAGAGGCTTCAGCCTCCCAGCAACTCTTATGGCATAAGGGAAGAAGGAGATGCTCAAATCTCCCAAGTCTCCTGCTCTCTATGGCTGTGAGCCCCGTAGGGAACGAGGAACGTAGGCACAGGTATATGGGAGAGTTACCTGCTCCGGTAATCGCCGGCATATTGAAAATCTCTGTCCCAGGTTGCCCAACATCTGGAGAAAAATAAAGAAGCTCTTCAGTACTGACAGCAGCACGTGCAGACCGGTGGTAGGGAGGGACCTGCCGTCCCAGCCACGACAAGATGATGGCATCCCCATCACGGTACCCAGTTCTGAGAGCAGCCCACCTCCCCCAGGCACTGGGGTGGGTACTGGCTGGGACCAGGAATAATCACCCGTGGGAGATCCACAGCGGGCACACCTCGCCAGCTGGGAAAGGGCAGCAAAGCAGAACCCCGAGAGCCAAGGCGATGTCTCCGTGCTCAGCGCTGACCTCCCTCCCTCCCTCTCTCCCGCCCTTCGGATTACGGGCTCAGTGAAGTCAAACCTTCTCCCCTGCCTATGGGATTTCCAGAGGCTCAAATCCCCACATGCAGGGAGCTGGTCTGGGCAGTGGGGAGGGCGAGGAGGAGCAGCAATGTTAAATCAATATTTTCCCTCTTAGCTGAGCTGTTTGACTTGGATATCGCTTTCCTTAGAATAACAGAAATTCTCATCAAATAAGAGGTGTTTCCTATTTCTATATATTTTCCCTTGATAAGGGAAAGTGTGGAAGGTCACGGGGTTCAGCCCCATGTCCCCACAGGGGCATAACAATACTGTTGGCTCATGGTAACATCATCCAGGAGACGAGACAGCTCGGTCCCTCTTATCCGATGCAGCTGTTGTAAGATGGATTCAAATTGAATTAGTATTGACTGTATAATGCCGGGCTAAATTAAATTATGATCCTATCTACTCTATTAGTGGTTAATGAATGAACGGGCTGAATTTCTAATATAAGCCAGCCTGGTTAGTCTTACAGAGCTATACCAATATTGATGTAGGGCTTAAAGTAACGTTGAGGGAGATGCATCTCAAGGAGGAAGGATTCTGCTTGGCTGGCCATTCATTAAAATATCAATTGCTCTTAAGCCTTCTCCATGCTCAGCTCATTATTTCCTTCCTATTGAGGTTATCTGGCACGGGTGGGATTGACAGCCCCAGAGCAAGGAGACATGGGGCTGGGAAGCCTCCCGTTGCCTCCCCAGTTGCACACAGCTCATCCCAGAAAGCATTTGGACCTCACCCTTCCCGACAAACCATGGCACAATTCAGAGAGAGCTGGCTGGGAGCTCCCAGCCCTTAACACAGCAGCACCCATTCCCAAATCTCCTTTGCTTCACATGTCTTCAAGGCCTTTTTCCCCCCCTGGTTCCCCACATTTGCCTCCCCACATGTCCTTACTGTACTCCGTCTCATTTTTGTTGGTCGTGCTGAGCTTCTTGATGATCTCCTGTTTCTTAGACTTCACCATAGCAGAGTTGCTCTCAGTCAGCTTGCTGAAGAAAGCTGGAGGCTGAGTGTTGTTTCCTGGGGACTTGGACCCCATCCTGCAAAGCAAGAGACCGTTGGAAATGTCTGCAATATCTAGTTCATAAAGTCACAGAATCATAGAATGGTTTGAGTTGGAAGGGACCTTAAAGAGCATCTTGTTCCAAACCCCCTGCATGGGCAGGGACACCTCCCACTAGAGCAGGTTGCTCAAAGCCCCATCAAATCTGGCCTTGAACGCTTCCAGGGACGGGCCATTACACACCTCTCTGTGTAACCTGTTCCAGTGCCTCACCACCCTCACAGTCCTACCTAGAGAGACACTTCCCTCAGAGTAACTTCTCAGAACCAGTCTGGGAGCTCCTGAGATGTTTGGGACCTCCAACCTTTGTCCCTATCCCTACTGAAAACATGCCTTGTGGTGTTGAAAGGCCCCTACAAACCGACAGCAATCTCGGATGTGACACTGCCATGAGAAAAGCAGCCTGGGCCAGGGCAAGCAGGGGGACGAACATCCCCATGGTATCTCCACCATGCCATGCCATGCCATGCCATGCCATGCCATACCCTCCCTCAGTGGCGTTACCTCTGGTCTATCTGCTCGGCCTCGCGGTACAGGATGGGGTACGCGGTGCTCTTGGCATGCTCCGATTCTCCCACGCCGTCTGGTGGAGAGACCGGCTCGATACAGTTGTCCGACCCGCTCCCGGCCGAGGCTTTGCTCTGCTCCGGGGACCTGGGGGGAGATGGAATCGCTTTATTGCAACACCCTCTGTCTCTGCGCAGCAGCTCGGGGTCGGGAGGAGGAGATGGACTAAAATAGCTCTCCCACAGCAGGGAAAAGAGCCAAGCCTTCCCCGCCCCTGCGGGCTCCGGGAGCCTTTTAATGCCAGCCGGGGGGAAGAGCGCAGCTCGGGCGTTTTTCTGCACCGCAGGCGCGCGGAGCAGGACCGAGCCGAGCCGCGGCCCCCAGTTGCCAGCAGCGGGCCAGCCAGTGGCCACCCCAAACACAGCTGCCCAGGAGGGACCGGTCCTGGGACTCGCTGGCTCAGCCCAAGCGTCCCAGGCCGGCTGGGACACAGCCCCTGCAGAGGACTGCGACGTTAACCCTTTGGGGACACCGCTCGGGATTCTCCATCCTCTTTGTGACCGCAACGAGGACAGCGCCTGCTGCCTCCCATCCACCTTGTCTGGGGCCACGCAGGGGTTCGCTGGCTGGGGGGGAAGGGTCAGGTGCTGGGGCAGCTCTGAGAGAACCAAGACAGCCCCCTGATGCTTGCCCATGGCCAGTGCCTGGGAGATGGCCAGGCTTGAATCCATGAGGAATCCCTTGTGGCGAGTTCTGGGAATTTATGTCTTTGTTCTTTCTGTGGTTTCTTTTTTCTTTCTTTTTTTTTCCCCCCAGTTTTTTTTTCATCATTGGGTGGCCAGGGCTGGGTTCTCTCCCCTAATGTTACAAAGCCAACTCTAGCAGCAGGCAGAGCTGGGAAGAATAGTCCCATTTACTGACAAAGAACCAGCAGTTTGCAGACACCACTGTTTCTGGGTCTGTGCTGGCGTTGGGGTGGGAGGACGGACCCTGTTCTCACACTTCCCACTTTTTAATCCCGACCTGCCTTGTGCTGGTGTCAGCACAAGGATTTCAAAGTGACTTTAAAAACAATACAGGTAGTGTCCGAAACGGACCGTTGCAGCTGACAGGGCACATGTATCTAACAAGCTTCCGATTCACCGAGGAACGTGAAGATAAAATTAACTTCGAATCGATGGAAAACGTGTTACTTTGGGTGTTTTGGAACCATCTATGGTCTGAAAGGTCACTGTGCCATGACCTGCCAGGGACTGAGGACAGTGATAGGACAAGAGGCAATAGGCGTAAGCCAAAGCATGTGAAATTCCACCCCAAGGCAAGAAAACACTTTTTTCACTTTTAGCATTCTCCAACGCTAGTACAGGGTGGCCAGAGAGGTGTTGAAGAGATATTCAATACCCAACTGGTCATGACCCAGGACAATCTATTCCATCTTGAGAGCAGGGAATTGGGATGATCTCAAGAGGTCCCTTCCCACCTAAACTATCGTGTGACGTTGGCCAGATTGGGAAGGGGATCACGCACAGACCCTCAGGGTGTCTAGAGGGCACCTCTAGGACAACAGGGATAGCAAGAGGCACCACCTCAGGGGAAAACTGCCCAGATCAGGAGGCAGTCTGACACTTCGGGCTGCGTAATCGAGCAATCCACGTGAGTGCCCAGCTCTTAAAATTCACCAACACCAAACGCCAGCCTGCTCTGCGTAGCCGAGGGCACCCGACCAGCTCCTCACCCTGGGAAACCCTGGTCCACCTGGACTCAGGCTGGCACAGCGGGTGGACAGAAACCCACTGGAGTCAGCTCTGGTCGGAGGCCGCGACCTCACCTTTTGCCGCCTTCGTTCTGCGGGGAGATGCGGGAGGCGGCGGCGTGGTCCTGCTGCGGCAGGTAGGCCTCGCTGGGGGTGCGGCGCAGGTCCAGCACGGGGCACGCGGCCCCGGGGAAGGAGTACACCGGGGTCTGGATGTGGGAGTTGAGCTGCTGCGGGTGATGGCGTGTGTAGTCCTGCGTGATGACCTCCTAGAAGGAGAAACGGCCGAGTCAGAAATAAGAGTTGGTTTCTACCTCTCGCTTGGCTGGCCTCAACTAAGACAGGGCAAGCGGGAGGGAGTTAGGCAGCTTTGTCCCTGCAGGGATGGAACTTCTGCCTGCTGCTTGCAGCAGCTCTCCTGATGGGCTCGTTGGGGACACAGACATCTGGGCTGAACACGCCTGATGCACCCTGCTCTCTCCAGCCCCCAACCAGAGGTGCTGAGCTCTACGGCATCACTCCCAGCCCTTCCCCACCAGACACAGAACCACCGAATGGTTTCGGTTGGAAGACACCTTTAAGATCATCAAGTCCAACCATTAACCATCACTACCAAATCAACACTAAACCCCTCAGAACCACATCTACACTTCCTATCAGCTCTTCCCTCCTCCCCAGAGCTCCAGGGGCAAAGCAAGAAGGCGGCTAATTACGCTGATGTGCTGGGCCAGCGTGACCACCCGCTGGTTCATGCCCTTGATGCTCTGGCTGGACTGCAGGGGCTGGCACTGGGGCCCATCGGGCTGCCGGAGGTGCTGCAGGTGGGCTGCTTCGGGAGCCGAGGCCTTCAGCGAGCCTGGGGAGGGGCACAAAGAGGACAGCAGGAGTGAGGTGACGTCCGCGTCCCCTTCCCCGAACGCCATCCCAGCGCGGCACAGGGGCATGGCGAGCGAGAGCCGGCTGACAAAGCCCCCCCCGCCAGCCGGCACTGCCAGCCTCTGCCCTCACCTTGCTGCTTCTGCCTCAGGTCGTGCTCCACGTGGCCCTTCTCCACATCCTGCAGCAGCTTGGCCCCTTTCTCATGGGACAGGCTGGGCGAGCTCACAGGACTCACCGCTTCCATCCGCTCAGGGCTGTAGCCTCCGTGGAAACCTGGGGAAACGGGAGCAGGGGGGGTCAAAACCAGGAGGTCCCTTGGTTTTGTGGCAAACGTTGTTCGTGGGTGGTCACACGTTCAGCAGAGGGGAAAAAAATGAGATGAGGGAAGAGCTGGCAGGTCCTACCCTGCCCCAGCCACCTCTGAGGTCCAGTTGCGGTGATGGCTGCAGTAAAGAGGTGATGTCTCAATCCTGCAGAGCCGGACGCTCACCGGCTTGCGGTGACTTCACGAGAGTCAGCAAGCAAATCCAGCCCCAGTGGGTTCACAACTTGTTCTACCTCTTTTCCCCACCTACTGAAATGGAAAAATAAACCCACCCCCCCATGCCAGGAAGGAAAGCAACAGCCTGCACAAGACTGGAGGTGGCTGCATGGGAGGTCTCCAAGTGCTTTACGAAGAAAAGCCCCAAGTCCAGCATGGCCAACAGCAGGGCATGAAGCCCTGCAGACTCCATCCAGATCCTGCTCTGAAGACAGCAAACACACACCGCAGGGGCAAAAAGGCTTCTTGACCTCTCTCTGCCTTTTAAGCCCTTTGCATGCACTCAAGTTGCATCAAAGCAGGCTGAGCTGGAATGAGGGACCACCTTCAGCAGAGAAAGGAAACTGAGGCATGGATAGGTTGTGCTTCCACAGACCAGGGGCAGAGAAGTCCTGGAGAAGGCCCACGCTGCCTCTCGCCAGCTACGCACGTTTGGCAATGGCTCATGACTTTTGCCTCCACAGACCTTTACACTCCTCATGCTCGGTTCCTAGAAACTGCAGGCAAAGCTGGCAGGCGACCTGCTGCTGGGTAGCAGCCTCTAATGGCCAAGGCAGATGCTTCCACTTGAAGATGGGGTCCCATCAAATCCCCATGGGCTGCCTGTTGCTTCTGCATGATGGTGGGAGCCAGGATGAATAGTCTGGGTGAAGGCTGGTCCCATCAAGAATGATCCAGATCTTGAATCCAGCCCCTGCACTTTCTTCTGGAGAAACGTACCCCAGGGCTTTTGTGTCCTCCAGAAGATTGCTGCTAGGTGGTTCCTGTGGTCTGCTCTAGAAGTGGTTGCCAAGCATGGCTTGGCTGAGTGATCCCTAGACAGCCATGTCTACGTTGCCTCTTGTGCAGCATCCAGCACCGAGACCCCGAGTGAGGTCGCCCCAAACGAAGGGACCTCATCCGAGCTGCATCACGCAGCAGCCCACAAAGCCCTGGGAGATCCTGCACGCTCAGTGGTACAACCACGAGCTGGGGGGTTGCGTGTCTGCCTGCTCCCAGCCCTGTCCCGCTCGCAGTCCTGGTTCTCTACTCTGCTCGTTTGATTTATTACCCACAACTGCTCCTCACAGACTGCCTGGGAGTTTCTAGCGATGGGGAAATCAGAATTAGCACATTGCTATTGTCTGTAAAAAGCAATACCAGGAACTGAACGGCGTTTGCAAAACAGGACTTGGCAACGGGGAAAAAACTAACAGCGGGCGGGAGAAGGGAAGATCCTTCAAACACACGCAAACGACAAAGCCTGGGAACAACACAACGACCGGGAAGCGGAGGGACGAGCACGCTCAGGGAGCCGAGGAAGCCAAGAGCCAGAACGTGCAACTGAAATTAGGAAATAACAAAATAAAATGGATTTCAGGCCACAGCTCTCTCACCTCTCCCCTCCAATTTCTTACCATCACTAGCGGAGTCGTTACTCAGCGAGCCTCTTTCTCGCTGCCCCTTATCGCAAGACATTTGGCGCATGATAATCACATCTATGAAGTTGGCCGCTGTCGTGGTGGTCTTACCGAGTGCTCGGAGCTCCTGTTCCTGCATTGAAAAGGGTTTACTTTGACTCTTTTCTCTACTGTGCTGCTCGGGGCCCGAGGCTACATGCTGCTGGTCCAGAGGGTGATGGTGCTGTTGGCTTTTCCCTTGTCCTCTGCTATAGTGATGAGAAGAACCAGGTCCGGAGGCGGGTAAAGGTCTTGACTCCATGGCTTTAATGGGTGAAGGAGACTGTTCGAGGTTGGCCCCACTGGGCAGCTTTGAGGAGAAGACGTTGTTGTCAGTCTGGGGTCGTTCTGACTTGGCTTCCCGTGCCCTCGAGGCCTCTTTCTGCAGGATGGCCGGGTCCATGGGGGCCACGTAGCCATCTGCCCCGCTGATGGAGGAGCGCAGGGTGGAGGCTGAGGGGAAGGCGGCAGAGCGGATCGGTGATGTGGTAGTGGTGGAGGAGGATCTGGAATGCAAACAGAGATGAGGTGAAGATAAGAGAAGCATGCAGAGAAAGCAGAGTGCTGCTGCCAGAGCCCCAGTGTTCAGCCCTGCCTGGCCAAGGTCCTCCCAGGGCTTATGAGCGTAAGGTTGGCCCATGCTGGAGCGAGTGAGGAGGGCTCACTGGAGCCTCCACCATAGTAACTGGGCATGGGGTATGGGTTGTGGCCTGAATGCACTGACTGGAGAGAATAAAACCCACGGGACAGGTCCCACAGACCTTTATAACTCCACCATCAGCTTCAGCAAGAGGAGTTATACCTTTATTTGGGCACAGGACTGCTCCTGCTTTCTTTCTCGGTAGCAGTAAAAGCCAACAGGAAAAACAAAGGAATTGAGAAGAAAAATCTATCTCTCCCCATCATAACTTCCCTGGAAGCCCCCGCCGACACCGAAGGCCAAACCAACTCCATCTCAGAGGTGCCTCTCGTGGTGCTCATGAATTAACCACCACAGCCATGCTGGTGCAGAGGTCCTGGCAAGCAGCAGGAACCGCGGTGGGGGGGACGTACCGCAGGACGGAAGGGGTGGGGGTCTCCGAGGAGATGATCTTCATGCTCGTGTTGTGGAGCACGCTGGGGCGCTGCTGGATGGTCTCGTGGGTGCGGGGTGAGACGGGAGAGTGCTGGTGGCTGTGAGAGTGCGAGGACGAACGGCTGCTGGACTGCTCCGTACCTGCGGGAAAATGCCAAGATGGGCGTCTTCAGCTCCTCGCTTTGCAGACCCCAACCCTGTCACCATCCAGCACGGGTCCCAGGATGCGGTGCCGGGCTCCTCCCCAGCCTACCTGGTCTCCAGATGGGTGCGTGCTCCACCGTGGCGGACGCTAGGATGGATTTTTCGCGCTCCCTCTCCCGTTCCCGCTCTCGCTCCCGTTCCCGCTCGGACACCGATGACCCTGACTGCTTGGTCATGTGCGCGGGGCCTCCTGAAACCCAACCGCAAAGCAGTGAGGGGGCTGCAGACACCACAACTCCCCGCAGGGAACACCGCCTGCTCTTCACCTCGCTGTGTCTACAAGGGGAATGGCTCCAGCCAAGGTCACCTGGAGCAGGACAGACCGGGGCAACCAGCGCGGGTAAATCACACGGTGGCTGTCCCGGTGCCACCTCCGGGGTATGACCTTCCACAGAGCTGCCTGCCAGCTGCCACTCTGGGGAAGAGGAGGGCAAAGCAAGGGAGCCCCCAACAAGCAGGATCAGAGGAGCTGGTTTGAGGGAGCCAGGGGGCCGGTCCCTGAGCAAGGATGAATTTGGGCTCCCCCCATCTTCCCCAGCACGCTGAGCCCTGAGTTCCTTATGGGAGTTCTGTTCTCCCCCGGGAAAAGCAGCCCGCGGCGTTACCTGGGGAGAGCGGGGAGCTGCTGTGCCGGCTGCCGAAGGTCTGGGGGGGCCCGGGGATGTAGGTGATGCGGTCCATGGTGGTGGCGGAGGTGCCGGGGGTGGGGGGCACGAGGACGGGCAGGTGTGGCACTTGGGACAGGTCAATGATTCCTGGGGAGAGAAGAGAGGGAACTGTCAGGATGACTCTGAGCTGCTGCAGCTCGGCTGTGCCGGAGCGGGGAGTGATGCTGGGGAGGGTCCCCCCGCCTCGCTGCTCTGGCGCACGGCGAGAGGTGCCAGTGCACCTGGCTGTTAAGGGAAGGGGAACCTTCTGCAGGCAAATACAGCACACCCTGCTGCTGGAAATAACAGGGAGGGAAAAGCTGATGTGTCTCCGTGCTGAGAAAGGGGGCTGCACGTGGCTCTGCCTGTGAAGGGGCAGAAGCTCCCCACCCTGCACACTACCCAGCATGTTCTGCTTCCAGCAGAAAGCCAGATATCCTTCTAGGGGGATCTTTGCATCTCCAAAGGCCAGCAGGGCCAGGCTGGGAAGTGCTCCCATGACCCAAAAACAGAGCTGCACATAATGAGCCTCAATTAACTGAAGACAGCACAAAAAAACCCATCACATTCCCCCCCAGCTGCCCTCCACACTGACCAGCCACATTCCTACACCTCTGGGTGACACCGTGCTGCTGGCTCGGCCCTTGGCCCAGGCACTGGAGCTGGCAGCACTTGCCTGACCCAGTGTCCTTCTCCCTCCCACAGTGCTCCCATAGCCCTGGACAGTGCTGTGCTGGCAGGACCTGCATAATTGAGGGCGAGGGAGGGCTCCCGGGGCGACAAGCCGCGCAGCATGTCCGCCCGCTGCGCCATGGCCGTGGCTGCGGCGTTGTGGTGCATCTGCTGGGACGTGATGTAGTCGTTGATGATGGTCTGTCGGTTCTCCATGGCGGCCGTGTCCGGGTAGCCCCGGATGAGGTATGGGGGGTAGAGGTGGGGGTAGGTGGGGCTCGGAGCCAGATGCCTCGGCAGGTAGTAAGCAGCAGCTGGGAGAGAAAAGGATGCAGACGTGAAGTGCCTTTCCTCAGGGACCTCAGGTTTTCGGAGCAGAACAAAGAAAGAACCAATCCCAAACAGATCATCCCCCTGCTGAAGGTACCTGGGATGGCGGCGGGGTCGAAAGCCAGCGGGATGTGTCCTCGGTACAGGTCGACCCCGCTCACGCCGCGGAGCAGGTGCTCGTACGGGGAGATGGGGTGGTGGTGGTCGGCCACGGGGGCATGCGGAGACTTGGAGTTGGTGAGCTCTCGCGACGTGGGGGTGATCTTTCTGTCCTGGGACACCGGCTTCCCAGCAGTGATGCTCCCTGCAGCGAGCAGAAGGAAATGAGTCAGAGACCGAGCGCCTCGGCCAAGCTGCGTCCCTGAGGGATGCCTTTGGCCAAGGATGTTCCCCAGGGATGCTTGCAGCTACCCTGAACTCGAGGGACCTCTCCCTCCTCCCTGCACCACCATGCCCTGTTACGACACCAAGGTCAAGGCAGGCCAAGCCCCGGTTGCAGGCAGGAGGAGAAGCCTGTCCCAACCCATCCCTCCATCCCAGCACATCCAGGCTGGGCAGCCTGCGAGCTCATCCTGGCCTGCACAGGCAGCTGGCAGTGGGGCCTTGCTGCCGGCTCCTCGGCACGAAGAGGTCACTGCTGCCGGGCAGAACCCAGGACCCCACAACTCCCAGCAGTGGTGATGAAACACAATTCAGAGCATTTGACCACCCTCTGGACCTGTAAGCTCTTTTCCAGTACATGGATGGGAGGTTGGATCGTGTCAAAGACTTCTCTCGGCTCTCCCAACAAGAGCTGGGTGTTCGTGACATTTCTCACCGAAACTGGGATGTGCATCACCAGTTCCCGCATCCATAACAGCAGGCTGGGGACAGCAACTGACACAGAGCCAGGGGTCTGGCTCTGGGAGCAGGAGATGCAGAGGGTAGATCTCAAAGACCAGCCTCACTGCCTAGATCCACCAGATCAGAAGGGATTAGATGTTGCTGGAGGTGAGGCACTAATGTGTCCATGTGATGGGTAAGGCATAAATACATGAGGTAGGTGAGCACACACCAGATTTGAATCATAGAATTGTTTTGGTTGAAAGAGACAGTTAAGATCATTGAGTCCAACTGTTAACCCAGCGCTGCCAAGTCCGCCACTAACCTATGTTCCTCAGCACCATATCTCCACGGCTTTGAAACCCCTCCAGGTATGGGGACTCCACCACTGCCCTGGGCAGCCTGGGCCAGTGCTTGACAACCCTCAAGGGGAAGAAATTGTTCCTAATATCCAAGAAAACCTCCCTGGACACAGCTTGAGGCCATTTCCTCTTGTCCTGTCTCTGTTAGTGGACTGATGAAAAGCGTGAAGATACCCCCACCTGGTGCACCAAGCACTGCTTTCCTAAACCAAGCGTGCGCTGGGACAGGGAAGACACTTTCAAAACACCACCAGCTTCACCAGCCACAGTGTTTGGCTTCACACCCAAGTCTCCCTTCGGTCACCCTGGCACAGACATGGGGTGCCCTCGCTGCAACCGTGTGAGTACCCCTAGGAAGGGAGCTGAGCCCCAGCTGTCCCCGGCAGCTGTCCCAGTGCCATGAGTCAGCCATAGCCAGGGGCAAGAGTGGGAGCTGGGTGGTGGGGACAATGAGTTGGATGGGCACCTGCCGGGAATGGCTCGGCCAGGTGGGGCCCACAGACACCTTCTGATCACCTTGCCCCACTTGGCTTGCTAGAAGTCAACGTCTAATAAAAGGTTTGCCAAGTACCTTCGTGCTGCCGTGGCGTGGACTCCCGCGTGGAGACCGGAGAGCCTCTGTGCAGGTGGCTGCTGAACGCCGTGCTGTGCCCTGCCTGGTGGTCCTCGTAGGCCAGGGCGCTTTGGTGGGGCTTGCCCGGCTCGGGCACAATCACAGGAGCCCCTCTGGCGATGGAGCCACCCGAGTTTGTCACTGGGCTTGGCCTGTTTTTCAGGCTCTCTTCGTAAGCTCTCTCCAGATTCCTCGGGTCTTGGATGACGTCCAGGGAGTGCACAGAGTGGAAAGTCCTGCCGGGGCTGCCGATGATGGAGCGCACGTCATGCTTTTTGGTACTGGAGGAGGAAGAACCGCTGTCGTACTTCAGCGGGGTACCCTGGGGACAGAAGGCAGAGGGGACATCAGAGGGGTGCAGAGCAGAAGGGGATGCAGCAACTGCGTCTCATCAAGTTTCAACAGGACTCGTGAGGCCTCGTTCAGTGGGTCACAGGGCACCAGTTTACGTGGTCCGACGGCAACAGCCACCAGCAGAGCAGCGATACCAGCTCCGCGTGGCGCAGGGTGGAGCGCCCATCCCGCGTGTCTCGTTGTGCTCCAACAAGATGATGATGAGTCACCCCCGAAGGCTGGCTGTGCCCATCACGCCTCTCTCCTACACATGCTGTGAAATGAGGTAGGACTAGGAGGTGCCATGGGAACCCTCCAAATATTTGGAGCCCAGCAGGAGACAGCATGCCGCAGTTCCCCCTAACTACTGGCCTTGCTGGGTTGACAGTTGCCCGTAAAGGGAGGAGACCAAGATTCTGCTCACCCAGAGTCACAACTGCCGAGGGCCGAGTTGACTCTGGCCTTGAACGAGAGCCAAATGTGTCCCTTCCTGTGTAGGCGTGGGGATGGAGTATCGCTGTCTTAATGTGCCAGGGGTGCTGAGCTCCCCTCCCTGGGTTTTACACTTATCTGCTGGGAAGGGTCATAGAATGGTTTGGGTTGGAAGGGACCCCATCAAAGGATGGGGAGAAACAACCTGTACGCAAGCAATGATCTGTCTGTAACACAAAGTCCTCTCCGCTCTCCTTTTACCTTGGGAATGGCCCCCAGGCTCTGTGCAAGGACAGCAGCCTGGGTAGGCCCAATCTCATCCACAGTCCACCCCATACTCACCTGCGTGATGGAGCCTTCCTTCAGAGGTCTCGTCAGGGAGATGTCCGGTGTCCGCCTCAGCTCCTCCCGGGGAATCTCATGGATTGATCTTCCCGCTTCTTTCACTGTGGCCACCAGGCCTTCATGGGCTGGCTTCATTTTCAGAGGAGTAAGGCCCTCATGGGACCTGACCTTGTAGGCATCAGATAAGTCCCTCGGTGGAGTGTTTTCTCTCTTGAGCTGTTTGGCTTCTCTTCTGAGGTAGTCCTCATGGGCCTCCACGTAGGATCGAGGTATTCCTGCAAACCCCAAGCAGACAATGGATGCAGATGGTGACTCCCCAGCCAGATACTGGGCTCCCAGTCCCTGTGCGGATACTCAGTTCAAGGGCATCTCTAGTTAAGACACCTAACTGGGGACTGGTACCCAACTAAGCACACAGAGTAGCTATATCCCTAATGCTGCTGGACCACCTCACATCTACCACCACTTGCTGGACCCATTTTGCACTAGTTTCAACCTGCCTTCATGAGTCACTGAGAATTTTATCCCTGACTTTGGTGAAAACTTAGGTTAGTAGAAGCTGAGCGAGATTGAAAATCTCTCTGAGGACACAGCCAAGGCTGCAGAGATCTGCAGCTGGACCTTGATGTGTCCATCCCTGTCTCCTCCTGCCCTAGCCTGACAACAAGAACAAAGGGAGATACCTCCCCACATTACCTCTGGCCGTGGGCATCTCCCGCTTGCAGGTTTTACCTTGTGTAATTGAGCCCCGCATGTGATGCTGCTCCTTTAGGCTATGAGGACTGTGTCGGTCCGGGGGGATCGCTCGACCCATGAGACCTGGAACAGATCCAAGGAGGAAAGCTGGGTTATGACACAGGAGTTCACTGAAAACGAATACATGGCAGTGTTACCAGGGACTCCTGGGACAACAAGGAAAAACATCAACAATCTCTAAATCACGTGATTTCTCTTTTTTTAAAATGTGCTTCCTTTTTTTGTACTCTTGAAACTAATCTACCAGGACAGAAACTGAAGGCAATAGGCCACTCTGTGTCCTTTGTTTTCCCATGCCAGTCTGATGCTGTCCTGTTGGGATGTGCTGCAGGGTACCAGCTAACCAATTCCAAAACATGGGCATGGGGAAGTGCATCAGGTAGACAAGAGATGAGATGGGGGTCTCTGCAGGTCACTACTAACCCAGCAGGGGTGAAAGGTTTCACCCAGACCCACCTTCAATGCTGGCAGATAAGGTATCACGGGCTGATAAGCCCCGGCTGATCCTCCCCTCCATCATATCGTAGGTCCGCTTGGTTCCTGTGGTCTCATGTGAAGCTCCTGAGCTCCTGCTGTCTTCTTTGGGACACTGAGAAGCAGCAACTCCACCTGGGGAAAGGAACACCGAGAAGCACCATCAGGAGCACGGAAAGTCAGCACTGGCCAAGGGAGGGTGGTTACCGCTGTTTGCGCGCGTTGCTGAAAGGTCAGATCCCTTCCCAGCATCAGCCACTGCTCAGCAACGCCAGAAACATCGCACGAGGTTGGCTTCCAAGAAATTCAGCTGGTGATTTCTCCCCTCCCTGCCTGCCTGCCTCAGACTCCAGATCTGTGCCTCCCGCTCGGGTAGGAGCATCCGCCCCGTCATGTCCCGCTCCCTCCCTCCCTCCCTGGCGGGGGTCACCACGTAGGCAGCCGGCCAGCCCGGAGCCAGCGTGGCGCTGGGGGGAGCAGCTGCAGTTCCACCGAACTCGGCCCTGTGGGTTTGGGGATTTTTTTTTCTTTTCCCCCTGTTTGTTTTGATTTTTGCTAGACACCTACTGTTTGGGATCGCGGCCAGCCTTAACATTTGCCGAGACACTCCCTGGGTGAGAAGATCAGGGAAAAGGGAGGAGAGGCAAAGCTGAGGAGGATTCCTTTGAGACAGCGGCGAGTGCGCACAAGAACTGGGCGAGACGGCGAGAAGTCCCACGCAGGACCGACGGAGCAAGCACCAGAGTGGTGGGACACCACCGCCTACCTCCTCCTGCAAACCTGGGGGAGATTCTTCTGCAAATCAACAGTGGACAACTGTCCTGAGCTACAGCACTCTGCAAGCACGGCCCTGCCCGTGCTAGGCAGCATCAGCCCGCCCTGGGCGATGGGGCTGCTCCGTCGTGTGCCGTGAGCTGTGAGTTCAGCAGGCGGCTTCTGATCCAACCGAATCACACAGAATCACACAGAATCATTATGGTTGGAAGGGACCTCCAGGGTCATCAAGTCCAACCTTGATCCTAGCATTTCTCTAGCAATCCCTCCTGTTTATGGAACGAGCTCCGAGCGGGGATGTCAGCTTGGAGAGACAAATGCCTCTGCCCATCGCCCCTGGCCTGGACACCCCTACCAAGGAATGCCAGTGCCCCGATCCTCCTCTTTGTGGGCGCAGAAGGTGGTTATACAATTAGAGAACACGAAGGGCAAATTCAAAACATTCATTCCATCACGGACAATTGGGAACAAAAGTTCTCCTCGGAGAAAGCAGTAATTAATAAAATGGGATTATTACAACTTCACACCCACCGTTGGTTTCCGCAACCAGCACCCACTCAATCCAGAAAGTGTTTGGGGCTGCGTGCGGGGAAACAACAGGGGGATCTGTCCCCGAGCCTTCGCTTCAGATTCATTGGATGCGAGAAATCCGGGGGTGACATTCAGAAGGAGCCAAGCACCGCGCGGCAGGCAAGGGGCGACGTTCCTGCACCCTGTCATCAAGGCACATCTGTTGCCAACAGCCCTTGTGCAGAAGGGGACGCGGTGCCGGGCACCCTTTGTACCACTGGGAAGCAGGGGGAGGGCGTGAGGAGAAGAGAGACTAAACAGAAAGAAAAAAAATCACTCCAAACCCACGTCCCTTGCCTTGCAGAAGCCATCAGCAATCATATGCAGAATGAGAATAACCAATCTAGCACAATTCAGCTCGCACATGCTACAGGATCTCGTCTCATTACAGCTCTTTTATTTTAAGCACCCTCATGACACTAAAGAATTTGCAATTTTTTTCCTGCTTGCCAAAACTCGTAATCACCAAAAATTTCAGTTTTCTTATTTAATTTCTTTTTTTTAACTCTTCCGCTGCGGGCTGCGAAGCCTCGCTGGGCGGTCCCGGGGGAAGGAGAGAGGTGGCAGGGCTGGCTGGGCTGCAGAAGCAGGCGAGATCACTCCGGATGTACTAAACCCTATCAAGCATGTAAAAGGCTGCCGTGGAGAGGAAGGAATTAATTCCTCATCCGTGTCCACAGCGGGTAGGATGAGAGGCAATGGGCTTAGGCTACAGCCACCGGGCAGACTGGGGAACAGTCTGGTCTGCAGGTCTCCTTTGCCGCTGGGAGCGGGATCCCAGCTCTTGGCACGGGCAGCCCCTGCTGCCGGGAGCCTTCCCCATCTCTCCCCTGGAGACACCATTTTTCAGATCAACCTGATTTGACTCCAAGCCTGGGAAAAGGAGATTAAAATAGCTTCTTGCACAAACAAGTCCTGAAACGCTTCCTGAGTCCTCCCTGGTCCGAGCTCTGCCAACTGTCCCAAAGGGCACCCAGAGACAAGTCTCCCATGGTGACACTTCTTATCTGGGCCAGAGTTGACAGCAACCACGGGCAGGCATGGGACAAGCTGGTTCCCACATGGCGGGCGAGAGGCGTGGCACAGAGCCCTGTCCTGAAAGGTCCCTGCGGTCCCAGGGCATGCACGGAGGTGGCATCGCCTGAAGCCTGAGAGTTGTCCCCTGCGGCCTGACCTGAACCCTTTGCCTCCGGCCCCAGATGAAACAACCAGCCTGTGATGAAACCAGGTACCTGCGCTTGTGGGCAAGAGGAAAAGGACTTTGGGCGGACACCTGCTGCCCGCAGGAGTGACCCCAGGGCCCGGGCAGGCTCAAAGGGATGCTCTGCCCCAGGGAGGGAGGCAGCCACCCTGGGCAGGGAGGCAGCCAGAAGGTTCAGGCAGCACAGCAGCTGACCAGAGGTACCTGCTGAGGTGGGTAAATGTGGCTGAGGGTGGGATCTGCTCCTCAGTCATCTCCAAACTCAACTGAGAAGAGAGGTGATACGTGAGGATGGCCATCCCCATGCACACCAGTATTTTATCCCAAGAGAAGGCAGGATGGTGGTGTCTGTAACTCAGTTCTTCCCGACCCCAGCTGTGGGTGAGGAGGAGCCCAGCTCCACACCAAGAGATGCCCAACCCAGCACATGGTGAAAGGTGGGCGTGGGGGAGTCACTTCCAGCTTCACTGGAGATGAACATCTGTTTATCTTTGACGGGAGCCATTGGGGCTCACTGAGCAGCTTTGCTGGCCAGTGCTGTGATGGGATGAGCAGGCGCAGAGGAGGCAGGAGCAGCTGGTGCCAGCCTGCTGACACTGCTAACGCAGCGAGGCACCGTTGGCACCTACCAAGGAAGCACGGTGCTGTGCAGAGGGAGGTGAGCTCCAACATGGCTTTCGAGTCTCTCCAGAGCCCCTCAGGATCAGCCCGGCTGCTCGCCCGGCTTCATTTTACCGTAACTTTTTGGACTGGTCCCCAGCCAGGCAGGGTCAGCCCAGTTAAGGAGTGACAGCGTCTGTGCTGGGCAGCTTCTCACCACAGATGGGGCTCCAGGCAAGTCCCTCAGGGTTCTCAGTGCCTGCAGGCAGTGGGCAACAGGCCACTCCCCAGACAGTGTCCTTGCGGGATGTGGGAATGGCTTCACCCCACCCAACAGGTACAAATGATGTAGCAAAGCTCACAAGATACTGAGGAATGGTGCTGCCGGGCCCAGGAGGATTCCTGCAGGGCAGCCCCACGCTGGGAAAGCTGCACGGTGCCCAAGACGTTGTAGGTGGGAATCTGATGTCCGAATAAACCCTGACGCCAAACTACCTGACTTGCCTCCATCTTGCAGGTTCCTGAGTCCCACCTTGGCCTAAGAGCTTGGGGATGCTCTCGCAGCATTTCTGGACAGTCCTCTCCTGTGCAGGAGCGCTGGGGCTGAAGGCAAGGCCTTCCCATCTGGTCCTCTTGACCGACCAAAACCAGAGCCTCTGTCCATGGCCACAGCCCCATCACACCCCTGCCCGCTGGCAGAGCCGCGGCCAAGGCGAGATAACCACGCGGCACAGAGGGGAACCCAGTCAGGCTGCAGCCAGGTGGGGCGGGAAGGGAAAGGAACGACGCTGGAAGCAAAGACGCGAGGCCGGCCCGTTGCACTTCGTCAGCCTTTCCTCAGACAGCTCCCGACTCCCCGCCACGGCAGCACGAACCCCCAGCGCCTGCCCTAAAAAGGCAGAGGATTACGACTTACCCTCGTAGGACAGCACGTGGCCTTTCTTCCCTTCGTAGATGACATGTCCTTTGGGCATGGCATCCTCTCTTGCCTTCTCCGCTCTGCTGGGGCTGTCTTCTCCGATTATCCTGGTAATGGTTCCTTTGTACAGCACTTCTGCCGGGGTGCCCTTGGAAAGCCACCAAGATCCATATTTAACAGTGTCACAAACAATTAAGCAAGCGCGCGCGCGGGGACAGGCTGTTCCCCGCGGGAGGCTGAGCCGAGGGAGAGCGCGCCCGGCCTCCGCTTCCTGGCGCAGCCAACAACGAGGGACTTGCAGCTTAATTATTGATGAGGACGGTAACGAGGAGCGGTGAAAAGGAACGGGATCTGTGCGAGGATGCCGGGAAGAGGCCGGGGGTGAGGACTGCACAGCCGGGGGTGAGGACTGCACACACCTCCAAAAGAGTAACTCTCGCACCCTGCGTGTTTCGGGGTGAGCTACCCGGCTCGCTTCCGCCCCACGGGTTTGGGGGGACAGGGTGGTGCCTCCCTGGGGACACCTTGGTGACAGCGGGGACAGCTGGAGCGGTTTTTTTCCCTGCAGCCTGTTTCCCCAGTCTGGGACAAGAGCCACGGAGATGTCCTGGCCACCCAGGGCACATCTGCTGGCAGCAAGCGTGACCTTCAGAGAGCTTCCTGCACACGGGAGCTGGCGGCTGGCAGCACGCCCGGGCCAGACGGCCGGCATCGGCGAGACCGGGCCCGGAGCAGGTTGGGAAGCACGAGCCGATGGTGAGCTCGCCAGCAGACGAGACACAGAGCCAGGCTCCTCGCACAAACTGGCGTGAACTGAAACCTCTCTTTCCCTGGCAGCACAGGCGGACACAGCTCACAGCCACCTGCCCCCTCCGAATCCCCTTCAAAACACCCAGAGTTTGAAGTCCTTGAAGACGTTGCTGGTGATTAACACCCTTCTGCCATCACAACCTGTCGGTGCTAACTGGGGACAGCCACCATAGGGTGACAGTCCCCCACCCTGTCGCAGGGAACGCTGAGTGATGCTCTCAGAGAGCAGCTCTTGATTGACACCCTTCTACTCCGCTCGTTTAACCCCACCAACTCCCAGGACCGATGCTCATGGGAAGCCTTGGGGAAGCGATGCCCCAGCCAGCTTTGCTGGTGCTTCCCGGCCGTGCACCAGTGCAGACCATCTCCCAGACTGGAGATGGCCCCGCTCTGTCCCAGGCCCTCTGAGCCCCTGTCTCAGTCCCCCAGACCTCGCCGCAGTCGCCAGGACCTGCCAGCACACGGGTACAACGCTCTGATCATTCACCCTCGCACAACACCCGCTAACAGCTCTCCCAGCCCCAGGTAAGTCATCTGCCTTCCCTGGACGTGCTCAGAGGGGATGTGAAAGCAAGTGATGACAGATGGCTTCAGAGCAGAGAGCATATATTCAAGATCTGCCTTCTGTGAACTGGATGACTCATCTGAGATCAAATGTCAGCCCTGGTACTGGGAGCTGCTGCTGGAATGGGGGGCTCCTTCTCCCCAAGGGGAGCAGAGGGATGCAGGCTGCTGGGCCAGCAGGAGAAGCAGATATTGCTCTGGGTCTGGACTTGGTACCTCACCCCCAAATCGCACAAAGCAATCTAGATGGATGTAAAATATTGTCTCAGCAAACTGAGCTCATCTGATCTCTGGCACACGGCGCTCAAGACCTTTCATGCCCAACCAGTGCTGCCTGTAGCTGCTGCAGGGGCATGTGAGGGGCTGGAGCCTGCATGTGCTCAATGGGTTATTTACAGCCCCTGAACATCTGCTCCTGGCAGCTGCTGGCTGCAGGGCACCAGCCAAGTGAAGCCTTTGCTCTGGGCCAGGATTCAGGTTCAGGTCCCCACGGTCGAAGGGAACGTGGTCACCCTCCTTGAAGGAGGCAGGCAAAAAACTGTGCGAGTGGCTTTAAACATCTGAATGATGGCCAAATAAAATCCCCATGGGAAACAGATTTTTTTTTTTTTTTTTTTAATGCTCTCCGCTCTGTTACCAGATGAGCAATAACTCACGCTGCAAAAAACTATTGCCCGCTTGCCAGCTGCTCTTCTGAAGATGGATGGTAGAGATTAAGGCCAAAGTCTCTTCCTGCTCAAGAGAGGCTTTGGGCAGGACCCTCAGCGCAGCACACTCAGCCCTGGCAGGAGACCTCTCTACCTTACATGCACCTTGCAGCCTCCCCCAGTCCCACCTGGCCTAGGCCTTCCATCCATCTCCTCCTCCTCTGCACTCTGTTTTCTTGCACTGTAAGATTATTTTCCCCAAGCCACTGAAAGCTGCTTTTGCCTCTGTTCCTGACAGCTATGAAAAGCAACAGGGGGGTTTGACATGCTCTAAGGCTCTGCATGGCTAGTAATTGAGCTCTGCTCTTCTGCGGGCTCAGCTGATGGGATGGGGCTCGTGCCATCCTGAGTGGAAGCTGTTTGCAAAGCTTCTGGCAGCAGACCTCTCCGAGGGGCTCCACGGGATGGGAGCATCGCACAGACCTGCCACGCTCAGCCCCGTGTCGCACACACAGTGCACCCCCAACCCCCTGGTCCCCACCTCCAGCACCACAAGCTGCGGCTGCCGGCACCCAGGAAGCAAAACCCGCCGGAGACGCGGGACCTACATGTGTGATGGACCCTCGGTAGGTGATGGGCGACTCCGGAGGCGGTCGAGATGTGGGTGTTCCCTTGGTGATGCTCCCACCTGAGGCAGAGCTGAGGGAAGTACCTGCAGGACACAAAGGCAGTGAGCTGGGGGCTGGATATGCCATTCAGCTCCAAACCTGTGGGGCTGAGACTACTGACCAAGCACAGGATTCAACCCAGCCTCCAGCAAGCTGAGGGACTGGAGGGGAAGCCCCCCAGTGTGTTAAACCCCAGGCACTTAAAGAGCCCTTCCCACCCCATCCCCTGAGGGACCCAGCCCTTTGAGTCTGGAGATGGGGGGGTAGAAAAAAAAACCCCAAAACGGGTATTTTGAGGCTATCAGCTCCCTGCTGCTTTCGTGGAGGGGCTGAGCAGATTTAGAGGCCCAGGAGAAAGCACAGCCTGTCTCAGCTTCTCCTGATGCCATCAGAGCAGATCTCCCGCGAGAAGCAGCTCGGGGAAGGGGTTTAAGGTCATTTGTTTCTTATCTGTGCCAGGCTGGAGCCATCCCACTGCATTTGTGCATCCGACTGTCTTAGTTGGGGGCGTTTCATGAGCTAGGAATTGCACTTAAAAGCAAAACCTTTGCATTAAATTTTCTTCTGCCCAGCCACTGGGGAAAGAGACATGGGAGGACTCAACCTAAACAAAAGGTGGTCCCTGCCTGGCTTCAGCCACAGCAGCAAAGAACCCGAAAACTGATGAATGGCATTTAAACAGGTCTTGCTTTGTCTTAATCAACAGATTTTGAGGTTCCCCTCGAACACAAAACCTCCAGCAGGATTCGGGGAGATGGCCAGAGACGCTGGCACACCGTACAGAGCTATCTGCCGCCACGCCGAGGAAAAGGGGCGAAGAGATCCCGTCGGCCGGGCACAATCCCAGGAATCAAACCCACAATCTCCGGGCAGCCGCAGCCAGCGTGGCGTTGGCCAGGCTTGGCAGGGCCAGCATCCCTCCCCTGCCACCTCCAGCTCCTCACCCCGCAGGATGGAGCCCTCCTGGGACGGCTGCAGAACCAGACTTTCCGGCTGGCTGGCCTGGCTTCTAGGAGAAAGTTGTTCCTGCTTTACTCCGGGAAAAGGCACTGGAAAACATTAACCATGTATCAGCGTCGGTGCAGGGTGCGGGGTCACAGCCCTTGGCCGCTCGAGGATTTCACCTCTGCCAGCCCGGGGCTGGCACCTTCTCGGGGCCTTTGCCATCCCCACCGCTTTGGCATGGGCCTCACCAAGGCCATGGCAGAGAGCACGGCCACCGTCGAGCAGAGCCAGGTCCTTGCTCTCGGCCCACTGAAGGCATTGCCGGGTGCTGCCTGCACCAGGAGCGGGGCTGGCGTTGAAAATCCGGTGCTGGTTTATAATGGGACCCACACATACTGGGAAATGGGGCCTGGCTCCCCCCTCCCCAGACTCGATCCTGCTCCAACCCCTCCTGCTGCTAAGAAACGCTTCCAAATCTGCAGACTAAACACTTTCTTTGTTCACTTCAGGCCAGTTACTCTTTATCCTACCGGCCTGGGGAGTGACAACATATTTCCTTCCTTCGATCACAGTATTAGCCGGAGGGTATTTATAGGCTGGGATGCGTCCCTGACCGAGCTGCTGCTTTCCTATACTGCACAAATTTAGCTCCCCGTGTCTCTGCTCTCTTGACGGACTAATCCTTTCATCCTCTTAGCAGGTCTCTCCGCGTTCCCTCGCTGTGTCCTGCGCTCCTCCTTTCCCCTACATCGCTGGCAAGCTCGCTCCCTGCCGCTCTCGGAGCACGTGAGAAATCACTCACCTCCCAGTTTCTTACCCAGTTTCTTGGGATCCATGGTCAGGGGCAGGCCCATGGTGATGGAGCCGACGGGGACCTTGGCGTGCTCGGAGCTGTAGGGCGAGTGGAGCTGGATGGGCATGCCCTGCGGTGCGAGAGGAGAGGTCAGGGAGAGGCTGCCGGGCCCCGCGAGGCGTCTCCGCCGCTCACACCCGATACCCTACCTGGGAAATGGATCCGACGGGTCTCTCCAGCACGGAGGGGTGCTTGGTGGAGGAGATGAGGGGAGGAGGGTTGGAGATGCTCGCTAGTCTCTGCAGCCCCGAGCGAGAGCTCTCATGCAGGTTTAGCGGGATGGGGTGTCCTGTGTGGAAAACTCGAGCGTTAGGAAGACCCAGGGAAGGCAGAGCTGCTGCAGCGACCGGAGAGAAAAGGAGCAAGAGAGAGAGCAGGGGCTGGACGCAGTGAACCGACCAGCTACGAGCCTGCTCTAGGATCCAAGTCACATGATCATTTTGGAAAGGACTGGAATAGTTTAAATGACTGTGTCATCCCCTCTGCAGCCCGAGGATGCTCTGCTCCCGACCCGTCTGCCCTCCAGCCCGAGAGGGACAGCACAACCAGGGTTAAAACCTGCCCAACTTCACACCGGGAGCAGCGCAGGGAGTGCCAGCACCCTTCTGTGATAAACCAAGTCCCATGTGATAAACCAAACCCTGGGAGACCCACCTGGCCACCCTCAGACCCTGGCACTGGCAGCGAGGGAGCTCCATGCCAGGCTAAAGTGATGCCTTAGCAGGCTGCTGCTGTACCCTCTTTCTTACCCCGTCCCCGAAAAGCTGCACTGATTTAAGCGGACGAGCTGCGATGCCGGCTGCATCCCCAGCCCCGGGTCAGGATGGAGGGCACGCGCCTTGCAGCTGGGGGCTTTTACTTGCCTGGTGGGTTATACTGAAACAAGTGGGGTTCTGCCTGGGGAGAGGTTTTTATCACATCCCGGGAGTAGGACAGGACCGGGGGCCAGCACGAGGCGGCCGTCGGCTCCACGCTCAGCTTCTGAGCCTCTGCGATGGAAGAGAAATGCACGGACTTTTCTGCAAGGGAAACAGAAAGAAGTGGCTTGTTCAGCAGTCCCGTGGGTGAGCGGTCCCTGCAGGCATGGGGAGGGAAGCCAGAGCCAGCTCCCAGCACAGGGAGTGGCTCCAGTTGAGTCCGACAAAGCCATGAGATGAGGGTTGAATTCCCCAACCAAACTTGAAAGACAAGGCCTCAGTGTCACTGCCTGGAGTTGACAGCATTTATTTCACTCAGATGCTTAAAGTGCAGCAGGGAGGACACACAAGTCAGTGTTGGTGACTCTGCTGGTGCTCACTGCCAGCCAGGACCTCCATGGACATTCCACCCACCCAGGAGAGATGGCATCCAGTGTGCAGCTGGAGCAGTGGCTAACTCCAGCAGCCAGTCACTGGGACGAGCGCAAGGTCCAGCTCCTTGCCAGGGCCCAACCATGTGCAAACTGCTCCTGGGCAGCTGCTGCGGGTGCCCACAGCTCCACATCAGCCACCGTGGCAGGGCTGGGGGGATTAATGATGATGCTGCCAAACCCTTTGCTGAGGTTAAAGCCAAGAGGCACCAACGCTGGCAGCCCTCTGGGACTCTGGGGACATCCAGCAGGCACCAGGTCGCTGGTGACAACACGGCCTGTGGTGTGCAGCTGGGCACAGGGCACCTGGGGAGCCCCAGGCCACTTCCAGGGACCACCACGTGCCAGCACACCGGGAACAAACTCATCCCCAGCTCACATCACTACGTGAAAGCTCAGCTGCTCTTAAAGGACAGCTGCTGACTATAAACCATTTGTAGGCTACGGGAAGCGGCCAGAAATAACAGCAGCAGCTTCTTGGACAGCAAGGGAAAAACATGCAGATGTTCTCCAAGTATCTGGGACAACCACGGTGCGTGAGATAGTCAAAAGCAAATGAAGACCAAGCTGGGTTCTGGGGGGATGCCTCTGTGGGGAGCAGGGCAGCTTGATGGTCCTCTGCAAGGCATCGGGGCTGGAGGCAGGAAAGTTTCCTGAAATTATATGGCTTGGGGTGTACGGGATGCCAGGCTGGGCTCACCCTGGCTATAAAAAGGCTGTTTGGAGGCTACGAAGTGCTTCATGATGTAGGAGCTGTGCTGGGGACCCCCAAACTCTGCCATGTTCTTTAGGAAAAAAAAAAGGGGCTTCATCTGCACCAGCTCCATCCCAAGTGCATCCTCACGCTTTGCTGAGCAGAGGGATGAGACAGCCTTTTCTGGATGGATTAGAGGCAGGTTTGGTAGGATTTACTTGTAATCAATAAACACTTAATTTTGCACTGCCCTTCTTCCCCAGACCCATCTCCGTAACGTCTGCATTGACCAGGAATTAGAAACTGGCCTGTAAACTATAGCAATCACAAATGAACCCGGCCTTTAGCCATCAGTTTTTGATAAAAATAGATGCCTGAATCCCACTAAGCCTAATAATAGGGCAAGGAGATTATCAGAGGCCCAATTTAATGAGGCTTTACCGCATTATCGTTATTAATGCTCAGTGTACTCAGAAGCCAAGAGATTATTCTTGTCCCCTTCAGTGAGAGAAGAAATCCATTACTGGCACACCGCGGCGTCCAGGCGCTCACACCTCTGTAGGCTGGCGGGGACAGACCTTGGCTGCAGCCTGTCCTCTCCCCACGCTGGATCCCAGACAGAATCCCTTTGTCCTGCCAGCCCAGGGGAATCCAGGCACATCCTCCAGACCGATGGAGAGACCCTGGCACATCCACGCTCCCTGATTTTCTCCCCTTCGGCTCAGCTCATGCGGGGGCGGTCAGCACTGGGATGTCCCAGCTGAAGATGCTCTCAGTCGCCAAGACCCTGTCAGCCAAGCTACGCTGTACCCTGGATGGCTCTTGGAGAGCCCCGTCCTCCTCCCCTCCCCGTGGGAGCCATCTCCTCCCCTCCGTGCCTCCCCAGCCTGTGAAACGCGGCCAGTTCCTAATTGCCCCCGCATTAGAGGGTGGCTATAACTCAGCCAGCTTTTGATAAAACAGCACTTACGCGGGGAAGAGAGAGTTCCTATTACCGTTTATCAAGCCCCTGGAATGGGAGCGAAAGAGTCAGAGTTTATACGATCCGTCATCCAAATTAATGCTCTTGGCTCCCCATCGCCTACAAAGGCCAAATGAAACACAGCTAAATCGACACAAAACATACCGCTGGCTTTCAAACCGCCGGGCGATAACCACAGACACGCCCGGCGGCGACTCGGCGAGGGGAAAAAGGGCTCCGTCTGCCTGTCGGTGAGATGCAGGCGGGGCTGCCCGCCTCTGCCCGGCCCCGTGGTTAGCAGCTCCCCTTGGAAGGCAGGGCAAGGCAGGGCAGGGCAGCGCGCGGGAAGGTGCCGTACGCTCGGCTGGCCGCCCTCCAAGCCGATACGGCCCCAGCCAGCGGCTGCGAGGCGGCCGACGCCTCGGCCAGGATGCGTGCGAGACTTGGCTTTGAAGCGGCTCCAGCGCGGTGCGAAGGACGGGGATCTCTGGAGCGGCTGCAAGAGCTCAGGCTCTCTTATCGAGCAGGGGAGGAACCTGCTCGGGCGGAGCTGGGCCCCGGCGAGCGGGCGGCGCGGGGGCCGCTCTCTATCTGCAGGCTGAGCTGGGCTCTCCCGTCCAACGCCAGGCAGCGTGGCAGCGCGATGTCTGCGGTCTGGACACTTGGCACTTCACTGGGACGCCTCGGAGAGCAGGGGAGGGAAGGGATATGCACAGCTTTGCCAGGACTATCTGGCTCTCTCCCCTCTGAACCCTGATCCATGGCCGGGATGTGCTCCAAGAGGCACTGAGCTGCAGCCTGATCCATCCCTGTACTGAAATCAGGGCTTAGCGGGACTCGACTTCTCCCCTTGAGGTGACTCACCACAAACCTGCTGGTTTTCAAGTGGGAGACGCATTCCCATCATGGACAGAGAAGACCAGCCTGTGATTCCTCAGGGCCCAGGTGCAACCCGGGCTGACTGTGGTGGCCAGCACACACACACGGCTACACAGGGCCTGGAGGTCACGCAGCTGGGACCTGAGACCTGCTGAGATCTTTGCAGGGGTACAGGGAGGCATCATTAGCTTCATTAACGTGGAGGACTCAGAGCACTACCAAGGTGTGAGAGAATAAGTGCTTCCTGTCATTAGTGCTTTCAGAGAACAAAGCCATAAAAAAAAAATAATCCATCTGGGCACCAGCCCCTTGCATTTAAAAATGGTACCAACAGGTCGCAGAACGGCGCGGTTAACCTCCAACCCCTGAGCCCTGCCTTGGACCAAACACACACAAATCTGCCTCATCTCCTCACCCTCCTGCAGCCAGGAGGAAGCTGGAGCTGCAGCACTGGGACACGGGCACTGCAGAGCTCTGGGTCCAAGCGCTGGTTGTGCCGCCCAGCTCACCAGGAAGCTGAGCCACGCAAGACCAGATCTGCACGGGATTATGCCGCAGGAAGAGATCAAACCCGATTACCTCCCGCTGCGGGGAAAAAGCTGGAGGGGAACTGTTCCTCCTGGGCAGCAAACACAAGCACAGCAGGTTGAGATTCACTGGAGATGGGACTTCAACACTACAATTCAGAAGGAACTCCCTTTTCTTTCAAGGTGAGCAGTCACCTTCCTTACTAATATGCAAAACATCCTGGAGGTGTGATGCACACAAGGCGCTATTTATTGTTTAATGAAAATGTGGCTAAGTGCCAGCAACCAACTCTCTTCTTGCAAGCACATCGTTCTGTCCAGAGGGACGTGGCAGCCTGAGGAATAAGCACCTGGGCGCGGACACTGCAGAGCACGCTGCTAAGATCCTGGCTGCCAGAGGGTGAACTAGTGCAGTGATTTTTCAGCAAAGATCACAGCCCAGGTCCAGTGCAGATCTGCCTCATCCACTTTCCACCTCCACGCCTAAGCAGGTAACTTTTGCAGCTGCGCCCATCCCCGTGCAGGACCCTGCATGGGGGACATCACACCCACCCAGCCCGATGTCCCCGCTCCTCTGGTTGTGCCACTGCTGACAGCATCTCATCTTCACACACAACCCAACCGTAGGCTGGCTGCGAGGGGCAGGGACACAGACTCCGTACTGGAACAAGCTCTGACACTCAGATTAAAAACACATTTAGAGGATGTGCTCATCAGGACTTCCCGTCTCTCCTTAACCTTGATCCCCAGGTGCTCAAGCTAATAATGCTTCAGATGCACTACGGTGGGAAACTCTGAATTGCTCATTAGGCAGCCAAACCACATCAGAGCTATTCCGGGGAGAAAGCGCTGGGAATCTTTACAGGAACCTTTGGACTCCGAGTCACAGTATTAGCATTGATTTTAAATGAAATAATGGTCCCTGCTGAGCATTAAAAGCATTCTTTATAGAAAGGCAGCAAGGTAGAAAAGAGCCATTGTACCCGGCGCCCTGGCATGCCTCCAGGTCCCTCTGCTCTCAAGTGAATGGCAGAGAAGCTAATAAAGGCAATCTTCACCTCCTCAGCGCTCCGCGCTGGCCCGGTGTTTGCTGTGGGCTCAATGAGACATGATGTACTGTCTAATGAACACGGGAAATTAGCCGTGCCTCTCTCGGCCGGCTTCAAGATGCTATTAAAGAGCTTTCAAGGGTTGAGGCGAGCTTTCACCCCAGGGGAGGAGAGCTGCTGGCTGCCTACAGCTGCACACAACCCGCCCCCCCTCCACACACACACCCCGGGCATTTCTGTGCGGGTAAGCGCGCACCGACAC